>JAALXI010000315.1:0-38212 GCA_012977755.1 Fusarium nurragi | reverse complement strand
ACCTTAAAGGTTAAAGTCAAAAGAATATAATATTCGTCTTACCTGGTAGATTTCCACGATATCAAGGTGTATGACTATCGATGACAACTAGACTAGACTCTCCTCGCGTAGTCCAGGTCACAAGATCCAGGTATGAGTATCACCTACAATGTGAGAAACTATCGCAGTAACAACCAAGCACCCATATCAGAAACCAGGGCTTGTACATGTCGAGTCTAATAATTTGACGAGGCACGCGGGCATTGGTAGTTGAATATCCTGGTATGATAACGACAATGGCTGTACAGTAGCAACAGCCGATAGTGGAGTTCGATTGGCCGGACGCTGACAAAGATTGGTCTATAGAATACTAGCGCAGAACGTCTTGGAAACTGCTTGACTCGAAATTTTGGATGATGTCGTTAAATAAAGTATTAGACATTGGATTATTAAGTCGCCTCCACCAAACGGTGATGCGGACAATTGCGGCCTGCATTAACCTTGTCGACCACATCGGATAGAGCCTCCTCAACCTAAGGTTTTTACTTTTTTATATTTTTTACACGTAATTACTCCTTCTTAATTGTTTATTTGTTCCATCACAAGCTGCCCACCGCGGGGAGCTTCCACTTCCTGTCCCCTCTCCAGCTCCGTACTCGCTTGCTTCAGAGCATCGCACCGCGTCGCATCATCAACCATGATTCCCCGTTCACGCCTCTCGGGACGCCTCATCCTTGAGCGCTCTCTCGTCCGTGCATCACGAGCATCTCCCGAAACAACCGCTGCTCGATGGGCTTCTTCTCCCGCCTACCGCAACCATCACATCTGCGGTCGCCGGCTTCCCGTTGTTCAGCCGCGGCTCGTCGCTGCCGCTTTTTCCACATCCACCCGAGTCGCCAAGGAGAAGGACAACAATGACAAGGGCTTCTTCGAGTCTGCGATAGAGCCATTGACTGAGCCCTTATCTGACGAGGAGGCCAAGGCCAATATCGAGAACAAGCGCAAGGAAGGCGATGGAACACTATTGGCCGAGTCGAGGAACCCAGGCCCTGACTCACCTGGGCCTGGAAAGAATGATAGCGGCAGTCAATCGCAAGATGGAAAGGCAGGGAGCGCCGCTGGGGGCTCTGGCTCAGGATCTGGTGGAGACAACTCTGGTGGTGATGGAGGTCGTCGTGGCCGGAAGCCGTCTGCCGAGAAGGCCCTCCAGAAGCCTGTCGTCCCTGAGGTCTACCCTCAGGTTCTAGCCATCCCTATTGCCCGAAGGCCGCTTTTCCCTGGTTTCTACAAGGCGATTACGATCAAGGACCCCGAGGTGGCAAATGCAATCACCGAATCGATCAAGCGTGGTCAGCCGTATGTCGGTGCCTTCTTGTTCAAGGACGAAAATGAGGATGAGGATGTGATCCGAAACCCCGAAGACGTCTATGACGTTGGTGTCTTCGCCCAGATTACAAGTGCCTTCCCTATTCATGGCCAAGAAGGTGCTTTGACTGCTATCCTCTACCCTCATCGCCGCATCCGATTGTCCAGTCTGTTACCCCCTGGCGGCCAAGATGCTGCTAAGAAGGCCGATGCCAAAACCGAACCTACACCCGAACCGATTCCCCAGAAGCCTGCCGAGGAGGAAGTTACCCCTGAGAAGAAGGGTGACGTTGTCGCCAGCTTCGAGGAGAGTGCTGTTGAGAAGAAGCCTGATCAAGCTGCCGAGAAGTACGAGCCAACATCATTCCTCAAGAGATACCCTGTCAGTCTGGTCAACGTCGAGAACCTTGTCGATGAGCCCTACGATCCAAAGAGCCCTGTTATCCGCGCCGTCACCAACGAGATCGTCAATGTTTTCAAGGAAGTTGCCACGATGAACAACCTCTTCCGAGATCAAATCTCCACCTTCTCCATGAGCCAGTCCACCGGAAATGTCACATCGGAACCCGCCAAGCTTGCGGATTTCGCCGCTGCTGTGTCGTCAGGTGAGCAGAAGGAGCTGCAAGAGGTGCTGGGATGCCTCAACGTGGAGGAGAGGATGCAGAAGGCTCTCGTGGTGCTTAAGAAGGAGCTTATGAACGCTCAGCTACAGTCCAAGATTAGCAAGGATGTGGAGAACAAGATCAGCAAGAGACAGCGAGAGTATTGGCTTATGGAGCAGATGAAGGGCATCCGTCGTGAGCTTGGCCTTGAGTCTGATGGCAAGGACAAGCTGGTCGAAAAGTTCAAGGAGAAGGCCAACAACCTCGCCATGCCTGAGGCGGTTCGCAAGGTCTTTGATGAGGAACTTAACAAGCTTGCTCACCTCGAAACAGCTGCCTCCGAGTTTAACGTAACGAGGAACTACCTGGACTGGCTCACCCAGATCCCCTGGGGCAGAAGGAGCGCTGAGAACTTCGGTATTCCCAACGCTGTCAAGATCTTGGACGAGGATCATCATGGCCTCAAGGATGTCAAGGACCGTATTTTGGAGTTCATCGCCGTTGGCAAACTTAGAGGCACCGTTGAAGGTAAAATCCTCTGCTTTGTCGGACCCCCTGGTGTGGGTAAGACAAGTATTGGAAAGTCGATTGCCCGTGCCCTCAACCGTGAGTACTACCGATTCAGTGTTGGTGGTCTCACAGATGTTGCTGAGATCAAGGGTCACCGAAGAACGTATGTCGGTGCCCTCCCTGGTCGCATGATTCAGGCCTTGAAGAAGTGTCAAACTGAGAACCCTCTTATTTTGATCGATGAAATCGACAAGATTGGCCGAGGCTACCAGGGTGATCCTTCATCTGCTTTGCTGGAGCTGCTTGACCCCGAGCAGAACAGCTCCTTCTTGGATCACTATATGGATGTACCTGTGGATCTGTCCAAGGTCTTGTTCGTATGCACTGCCAACATGACAGATACCATTCCTCGACCTCTACTGGACCGAATGGAGCTCATCACACTGTCCGGTTACGTTGCCGACGAAAAGATGGCCATTGCCCAGCGATACCTGGCTCCGGCTGCCAAGGAGACTGCTGGACTCCAGAACGCCGATGTCACTTTGAGCGAGGAAGCGGTTGAGGAACTCATTAAGTCGTACTGCCGTGAGTCTGGTGTGCGAAACCTCAAGAAGCAGATCGAGAAGGTCTACCGAAAGTCTGCTCTGAAGATCGTCCAGGAGCTTGGGGAGGAGATCCTCCCCGAAGAGGAGGCCCTGACTGAGGAGGGTAAATCTGCTCTCGAGGAGGCTGAGAAGAACAAGTCTGAAGAGGTTGCTGAGGGCAAGGATTCCAGCTCTAACGAGACTGGTGCGACTACGGAGAAGCCCCGTAAGGCTCTCAAGGTTCCGGATTCTGTCCATGTCGTTATCAACAAGGACAACCTTACTGACTACGTCGGTCCTCCCGTCTTCACCTCCGACCGTCTCTACGAAGTCAGCCCTCCTGGTGTCTCAATGGGTCTTGCGTGGACGCAACTCGGTGGTGCTGCCATGTATATCGAGTCTATCCTCCAGGCTCCTCTCCGACCATCTACACGACCTCACCTTGAGATCACCGGTAACCTCAAGAACGTCATGAAGGAATCCACCACCATCGCTTACTCTTTCGCCAAGTCGTTCATGGTGAAGCAATTCCCCGACAACCATTTCTTTGACAAGGCGAAGGTGCATCTGCACGTCCCTGACGGTGCCGTCTCAAAGGACGGCCCTTCGGCCGGTATTACCATGACCACTTCGCTGCTCTCCCTTGCTCTCGAAGCACCTGTCAATCCCACAGTGGCCATGACCGGCGAGATCACACTTACAGGAAAGGTGCTGCGCATTGGTGGTCTCCGCGAGAAGACCGTTGCTGCTCGACGCGCTGGCTGCAAGACTATCATCTTCCCCAAGGACAACATGTCTGATTGGCTAGAGCTACCTGAGGTACGTTTTCCTTTACTGATATCTTACTTTCACCGTTTGGTTGGATATTTACTAACAAATACTGGTAGAACATCAAGGAGGGTCTTGAAGGTCATGCTGTGGCCTGGTACCCTGAGGTCTTTGACCTCGTCTTCCCCAATATTGACAAAGAGCAGGCCAACAAGTGCAAGGTTTGCGAGTGGAAGGCTCAGCAGAAGAAGAACGACCCCGAGCCAGCTGAAGAGGAGGACTAAATGCAAGACGCGCGCAGCATATTCATTGATGAAGTCTAGCCATGCAACTGCCGCCCAGCACCAGCCCCAAGAGTGTTGACACTGAGGTTACAGAGCATGGTATGAGGGGCGTTTGGGCATAGGGTGAGAAATTAGATGAACGATATAAAGACTCCTACTCTTGTTATTACCACTATGTGGACATTGTACTATTAGAAGCATGCATTGGTGGTTTATTTGGGGGTGGCACAAGACAGCATGTAGTTGTCGCCTTCGTGTATAATTGTACATATAAGACAGCGACGTCATCCTACTTTACTACTGGGGTCGTGATTGTGTGAGATCATAAATGAAATGCCGCATCGCGCTTCACAAGTACGAGATTTGATTTCCTCAGATATCAAACTTGGCTTTGATCGTGGTCTCAACAAACGACGTCTTCGGATACAAGTGATAATATGCGAACGGTACTACCTTGGCGAGGTAGAGTTCGAGGCCCGCAATGTGGTTGCAGCCTGAAGTGAAGGGTGTAGGGTATGGCACGTTGGGAGTTTTGGCAGGGCATCTCGGGATGGCTATGCCCTCATCTCTAATCCAACTGATCACGAGCCAGGATATAGTGTCCTTTTATCACCCCATCATAACCGTATCTCTTTGAGGACAATCCCTTGGGGGGGAACAAGCCACATGTGCCGAATGCCCCAGCAGGTTCTCTAGAGACCTGATCCTGGTTCGTACCTCATCTCGTCTCGTCCATGGCGGTGCGGGATCGGTGGAGCCAGGCACGGGACGAGCCTAGCCGGGGGGGGGATAAGTTTAGATGGCAGCAACGAGGAGCAATCTGAAGTCATGTCTCTCGATGTGTTCATGATGATGTCTTTTGACAATACTTCACAAGATTCCCAAGCTCTGCAGCGCTTTCAATACATCGCAGTCGCTGAGTAGAAATCTGGCGGTATGCCTAGGCCATCATCCGGGGGACGATTGGCACTCAAGACGTCTGGAAGCCTGTGAAAGGTGTTGCGGCCCCATTGCTTGCATGGCGAACCGATAACCTGTCAAGCCTGGGTAGCCTCACTTGAGCAGGCCGTTCTCATGCTGCACTCATGCCTGACCCCGTGCGAGGCTCTTTGGGGCTCTTGGCTGGTGGATCGGGCTCCAGAGCCGGCCGCAGTACTAGCTCAGTTCGTGTGAAGCTGAAAGCACCCCAAGTTCTTGTGTGAGGTGACCAATTCGAGATTTGGGATGAGAGAGAAGAAGCCCAGCCAATTGAGCCGACTGAACCCTCGGCAAGCTTAGGTATTTCCTTATTGAGATATGTGCTTGAAAGTGTGTGCGCGAATTGGAGAACCTCGAGTTACACCATTGTAAAGTTGCATTGGGCACGCATTTGCTTATTACGGAACAATCGATGACTGAAATGTCACATATCATATCATCATTGGTAAACGGAAGCAACGTGAGCTCTAGCCCCAACCTCATCGAGGGCCTGAAGTTCTGAACCGCATCCTGATACGGCAATGGCAGATGTGGACTCATAGCTTTGCGTATGCCACTATGCACTATGCCTACAACTTAAGTTCGCATCTGCATTGACGTACCCATTGGCTCAATGCATGTTATGCAGTGCCTCAAACTCGTCATTTTCCCGGTCTGCAGCATGCGCGCTTGGCAGTTGGAATGCCGGCGCGGGATCCTGTTAGCTATTCAATGCGTTCGCCTTGCGATGGAAACAATTGGAGAACCTCGCGATCGATACGATTGAACCAAGCACCAAGAGAGTGAGCGGTCAGCCAAGCTGATTTGCCTGACACAGATGGTCTTTTCACTTGCGTATGCTATCAGTGCATCTAGACTAGATGGTCCGTCTTATGGTCCGAGTTTCGAGGTCAGCAGCTCAAAATGACGCGCACTGACATTGAACCACTGCTTGGACTCCTCGTTTTCCCATAGTTGGCCCCTGCGTCAGTCGCCGATAACATGGGTGTGATTGTGGTCGTGGTTGTGGTCGTGGTCGTGGTTGTGGTCGTGGTCGAGGTGGAGGTTGCAACTTAACCCATGAGTTGAAGCTGTCATGACCGCTATCTCGGGTTGGAGATAAGAAAATAAATCTACTAAATATTGGAATTTGTGGAATCGTGACTACCCTAAAAGTTGCATGTCTGCAAAGACTCGGGGCGTCCTACCTTTTAATTGATTTTCTATGATCGCTCTTTCCCTTGAATTCGCGTTGTTTTGCCTACCTACTTCCACCTGCCTCTGCATTCTGCCATGGGAAGTCGGCATCAAAGTGCAGGTGCTTGCTCTACATTGCCCTCGTGATACAAACTTGGAACACTAAACCACTCTCTCACTCCTTCACATCACCAAAGAAACCGACACCGGCTGTTTTGGACATCCGCTTGCAAGTTGCAGCTCTTTGTGCCCGACCAGAAGCCAGAGTCTCTCTCTCCGTGCCTAATGATGCATCACCGCCTTCCCCTGCGCTCAAGCAGATGCAAACTCGTGTCTAGCGTCGATAGAATGGGACGAGACAAGGGCATCTGAAAGGGGCCAGCTCATCGGTGGTTCCCCACCAGCAAGCCGTCAAGCGTCACCGTCTCTCTTGAAAGGATGACTCTGCAAGCCGTACATAGCACAACACGCTTTTCATGGTGGACATTGCTTGCCTGGCAGGATCCCTGGGCCAGCTTTGCAAAATGAAGGTTCCGGCACAATCGCGACACCCACGCCCGAAGTCATGCGCAAATGTCGTTCAGTCAAGCAATAACCCCTGATGCTCCTCGGCAAGTCTGGGGCAAAGCACAACCACAGCCCTGCGCTGACATCTGGACTTGGGCTTGGGCAGTAAGTTAGTGGTGGCTTCGCAGCCAAGTGAGCAGTCGCACACATGCGTTGCAATTCATAGTATCCAGCCCCTTCGCAGGGCGGCCCAGCAAGGGCGTCATTGGGATGCTCACTCCTAACAGGGGGAAATCCCACGTTTTTAGTGTGGCTCAGGCTTCTAGAGAGGCCCAAAGGTAATGGAAGCCCAAACGTCAGAAGTTCAGCCCCTCCGTCGCCCGCTCCGCCCGGCCCCGTGTCGTCCCGCCGCGACTAAGAGCCAACTATCCACTCAGCCCACACACACACACATATCCGCCGATGGGGACAACCGTTTTAGGCGTTGGACCTCGTCGTTGCCATTGAATATCAGCAGGGCGTCCATCGCAACTCCATTTGCAACGAGCTTCTGCTGCCTCAGGCTTTTCTACTACATCTTACCCGAAGAGTCTTTCTCACTTATCACGGGAATTTGTTATTTTAAATCTCCCTGGCGCACTGATATTTATTGCGCCTCCGGCTTCGTTCCCCGCGAGTTCGACCGCTTATCCAGAAGACCCGCTTCTCACCGATCGTTGCATTCATTATCCCAACCTCCTCGGGCCATAGTACCGACTACAGCAACAGGTTACTTTACTTGTCCTTGGATGAGTCGAGCTGAGACGTTCTTAATTCTACTTCTCTTGCCGAAAAGCACCTTCTTTCACTGTCGATCTGGTTGCATCTCTGGGTTTAATTGACGGTCTGTCACTTCTGCGCCTCCTGCTGGCTGGCATATTCTACCTGTGTTATTTTTCTTCACACCTTTCCTACATAATAGGCGCTTTCCCCGTCTGTTCCAAAGTTTTATTTCTCAGGAGCATACGCTGTAAAACCATACAGAGTGTGGTTTATACATCGTCACAAGCTTCCACTTACAATTGGGATCTCGCCACTGCGCAAACACTAAGTATCACTTCTTTAGCCGCATCAACTTGGATTGATATCGATATTGATTGCTAGTTGTGCTTGAACACAGCAGTACACGTCTGGTCGCATTGTCACGGCCATGGCTCAGGCCGGCGTAGTAGCGTCAGAGCCACCGCAACCACTTTATTCACAACCAACTGCACTATCTGGCACTCATGGCTTTTTCCGCAAGCTCTTTGGAAGACAGAGTGGCAATAGTACACCGCAGAAACCCTTTGAGCAGTCCAACGGCACCCAAAATGAGGAGGAGACGACCGACCTGGACAGAGGCGGATTGATTCGCCGAATGTCTCGTAGGGTTGTGCCTGGACTGCCTCGGACGCAGACCTTTAAACGTCAAATATCAGAAAGGAGGACCAACCTGTCACCAGTCGATCCAACACCAGACGAAAGGCGAGCTGTTTCTATGGACCGACGCTCATATAGGCAACGAACACCATCAGCCTCGCAGCCTCCAACCAACCCTCGTGTCAGCGCCCCAAGTTTCCTTGGTTCTCCTCAGGACGAAATACCCCGATTGGTTCCTTCAATATCCGTCAATGCTGTTGCAGACGCGCCACCTCAACATTCCGTTGAACGAATTCTGCAGCGGGACGATGAAGCTACCCTTGCCGACGAGTGCCCAGTTCAAGACAGCCTCTCAACTGCAGATACTCATTCGATATCAGCATCTCAGTATGAGGCCATAATTCATGAGGAGCTCGAAAAGACTTGGATACTGAACCTCAGCATGCATTTCCGTGATCGGTCAAGGAGGGAAAAGTTCTTCGTTACATATCGTGAGCGTGATCATCTTTGGCGGCGTGTAACAATATCGCTTGATTATCGAGATGCGCCCCCAAATTCCCTGGAAATGGACTTGATACATACGCATTACCAGCGAGAAAAGAGCGCGAAGATTTACGAGGCCATCCGGGAAAGCTTGCGAGACATTCAGTTTTACGACACTGTAACTAATCTGAAGCTCCAAACGACTGACGGGAGGCTTCATGTGCACGTGGTCGAGGACGGTAATGTAAGTACACATTACAGGAGTCGCTGGATTCGAGCTAATGACTGGCAGGAAATCATTCAGTATCCGGCTGTTGCCCAAGTCAAGCATTTAGGATGTCGTCGTGTCCGAGAGAAAGACATTGCCTTTGAATCGCATATGTCAGGATTTGTCTATAAAGTCAATGTCAACGGCCACACCCTCATAAAGAAAGAAATTCCAAGCCCTGACACCATAGATGAGTTTTTGTATGAAGTCAACGCCCTCAACTCTCTACGATTTTCACACAACGTCATCCACTTCTACGGTGTTGTAGTGGATGACCAGGATGAGCATGTCAAGGGGCTCCTTATCAATTACGCAGACCAGGGATCTCTTATAGACATCATCTATGAGCATTGCAAAGATGGGAATTACGATCTTCCTTGGGCGACGAGAGAAAAATGGGCGCGGCAAATTGTGGAAGGGTTGTCTGACATTCACGAATCAGGGTTTGTGCAAGGCGACTTTACCTTGTCGAATATCGTTATAGATGGATATGGCGATGCGAAGATCATCGATATCAACAGAAGGGGATGCCCAGTAGGTTGGGAGCCTCCGGAAGCAACACCACTCATCGAGAGTAACCAGCGTATCACTATGTATATCGGCGTAAAGTCAGACTTATATCAGCTTGGTATGGTTCTTTGGGCTCTGGCAACGCAGGAGGACGAGCCAGAAGCACAGGGGCGACCCTTGATACTTGGCCCAGAGGTGAACATTCCGGATTGGTATCGACAAATGGCGGAAGTTTGTCTGAGCAATGACCCGCGTATGCGGCTTCAGGCGTCCGCATTGTTAGAAATGTTTACTCGGCCAGAGGAGAGTGAAATTTGTGGACAACTGAACCCCCCCGAATCAACCATCGATGAAGGGTATACTCTACAACAGTACTTGGTTGATGGATATCACCCAGATAACCTTCCGCAAATCAGGACGATCGAACCAACTACCGACTGGTCCTATGTGAGCCGAGCCTATGCAGATACTAGCCCCGTTAGGTGCGAGCCGTACCACTACACGCGTGGACGCTCCCCTCCGAGCCCTCTGCCAAGCAACTGTGATGGCTACAACTCCCCACGAGGCCTGTACGATGTTGCTGCTTGGGCAGCAAATAGAAACATACCATCGTCATACAGTGATGTCGGACCTGATGGAACACTACTTGATGAGACACCCGTTGCCAACAAGGGAGAACCCATTGATTCTGATGCGCTGACAGCGCCCGATTCGACTTTGGAGAAGAGAGGAACACCAGCTACCTCAACTTCGACCCCAAGTCCGACTCGTGGTGTGGATATGGAGGACGAAACACATGATAGAGCTACCATGAAGGTTGATGAGGATCGTGTAGATGAAAGAGCGGAAATAGGCAGCGGTGAGGGCGATGTCGGGACCCCGTATGGAGAATCAATCACCGAGTCGACGAGAACTGGAAATGTGAGCCCTGGGGATAACAGCACAGTAGTTAGAGACATCCCACAAGAAATGTGTCGGGAAACTACGATGAGAGAAGACGCAATCGACCACTCCAACGCTGTTCCACTGGAGGAACAAGCAGAACTTCTTGGAAAGAAAGAAATCAAAGAGGCGCGAGCCTCGCACCAGAACAACCGAAAGACCTTGGATGATTTGTCCAAGAATCACGACAGCCAGAAAGAAAGCCAGCTACCCCGAGAAGGGGACAAACCAGACGACCGTCAGGCGACGCTCGCATATGGAAGAGACGTCTCAGAGGAATTTACCAAAAAACCAGAGCGAAAAACGGAACAAGGCGTAGCAGAAAAGCAAGGGTCCACAGTACCTGATGCTCACCAAACCACGACCAATTGTACTAAGAAGAAAGATTTGTTTATGACTGTTGGGGAAGCAGACAAGACACCAAAAGAGGAGACGACCAGTGGCCGTGTCAAAAACACCGAACTCTTAGCAGATGTTGAGATGTCACAGCCATTGATTCACGACGACGACGAACCGGCTCAAGAAAAGCACACGACTGACGAGGAGTCCAAGGGAATGAAGTCGCCGTTGGGAATATAACGAATGTCTACGATATGGCTTGATAAAGGTTAACTTGGGACCAATTTGCATCCTTTATAGCATAGTATACTATTCGCAAGTGTATTAGCGGGTAACAGGCAGGCGTAACGCATAATAGGGCGCAAATATATTAGTTAGTCATGGAAGTTCTTTGCTGTTGATGGTATGTATGGTTGCGTTTATTGTACTCATATGTTACTGTAATAAGGAGAGTTGGGGTTAATTAATTGAACTGATACCGTGTAACGTATGCGTGTTGCGTTGTTGGGTGCTTGGATGTGGACATAACGCCTATGATGTCGGCCAAACTTGACTGCTTACACCAGCCACTTGTATAGGGACTAAATTCGGCAAATATGTTTGAAGATGAGAGAAACAGGGGCCTATAGCTTCATGTCTAAATCGGCCAGAAGCTATCGTACAAGTCAGTACTCCGTAGTCTACAAGAGTATGGATATTGACGTTGGTTATTGAGGGAGAGAAGATACAGAGCGGAGTGTTATAGGTATGTAAAGTTAGTAAAGATAGTAGTTTACTTGGCTGTGGAGAAGTTAAACTAGGTATAATACTCCGTAGTAAAAGTGGAAATGACTTCCACAGAAAAGAATGGGCAGGTTTTTTCTTGCCTGATTTTAGACGACTGAATGACGGAAAAACAAGGCAGACTCATAGCTTACCTCACGGATAGGTTGGAGGCAAATGTGGAACCGCTTGGCTTGGCGAATCCCGATCTTCTGTGTTTCTGTTGGGGAGATTCTGGGGAGCGAGCCAAGGTTGACTGAGGTACGTACTGCCCCTGCCCCTGGTTACATAGGGAAGACAGGGCAGGTAACTACGGAACATGAAATCGACAAATTCCATCTGGGGGACGGGTAAGTGAGTAACCGAGAGTCTAGAAAATGAGACCCTGATGATTGAATCGTGCCAGTGAACAAGCAGATGGGCCGAGGTATCCCAATCTGACCCCTTCTAAGCCCAAGGTCGAACGATTAGAACCGATTATGGGTTCGTGGTAGGGCTGGACAGGTAGACCGAGATATGTTGAAGGAACTACGTGGGACTGAGAGTGAGATTCAACAATAAACGCAGCGCCGAAGTCAAATCATCTGACGTTCTTGAGTTACACGTACATAGCTCATATACTACATGACATGATATTATCTGGCTGCTACTGCTGAGATCTTGGAGATAAGCGTGTGACTTCGGCATGACCGGTCATCCAAGTTGAAAGGATTTGCACGTCAATAGCTCAGCTCAGCTCAATTGGGACAAATTTGCCACTGCAACTGTCAACCATCAACGCAACTGGATTGTGTCTGCATGTTTGTGGCACTGTTTTGCTGTTCTACAGTACGGAATACCTCCCTCAAGCACGCTCTGGATATCGATGACCACTGTTCTTCTCGGGCTTTGCAGTCATATCATGCTATGCACTCCACCAGTGGAGCTGTATTTTTTCAAGCCTCAATACTCCGTAAAAGAAAAAAAGAAATAAATAAATAAAAAATAAAAACTCGTCTTCAGTTGAAGTCCAGCCACCCAAGCTCTAGGCGGCTCCGGGTTTCCTGTGGGAGCTCACCCCTGCATGGAAGGAAAGGGCGCTGCCTCCTGCAGGGCTAGAAGAGATGTGCCGTGGCTTGCATGCGAAGTAAAGGTACTCACCTGCAAATTGTTGCTGAAGAATACTTTTGCCAGATGACAGGGGTACCGAGCTTTGCCCCAAACGGTAAGTGGACTCCACAGTGACTGGAGCCGCCAAAAATTGTTGGGGTGGAAGGGGTGGAGAGCATGTTGCTGGGCAAGTGTTGAGGAAGTGTTCGAGGAAGGAGTTCGACGTCGAACACTTGTCCTAGCAACTGGCCATTGATGGTCAAATCCGGCTGGTTTCTGGCATCATTCCTTCGTTTCAACGACGGGGTATATGGAAGATCTCGGTACCTAGACGGGGAGCGGGGAGCGGGGAGCGAGATGAGATATAGTAAGATATTGAGTGTAATCCGTAATGCGGTGGCTGTCAAAGGTTGAAGAGCACTAGATGCCCAGTGACCTATACAGGGCAGCATGATGGTCAATTGACTATCGACGTCAACGTCGGGAAGTATAATATAGAATCACTAGAGTATGGAGTCCTCGTGTGTACGTTGAATAACTCCCAACTCCTACCGTCTCGCTCTGTCCGGTGTTCAAAAGTCCTGATGATCGGTTATATCCTCAGTCTCCGTGTTAGTGACCCGGGTTTGAGACGCCAACAATGAATGGAACCCTTGAAAGGCGAACTCCAAGTCCCTCGACATTCATGATCGACTCCATACCACCTCATGTAAGCGCTGTAAGTTACGGAAGGAGACGGACTGTGAAATGGTCGGTTGTGCAGTTGCCCTTGTTTTTCTTTCCGGCCGCCCCAATGGATTCCCCCCCACCCTTGTTCATGCAGGGACGGCGGGGGTGTGTGACACAGTCGCTAGATTCAACCTCCAGCACGAAACACACTTTCACTTCAAGGAAGGAAGATAAGGGAAAGGTAGAGTGGCAGTTCCTACCGACCACGAGAACCCATCATTCGTTCTCACCAATCTTCACAAGCAAAAGGTGAACCGCCGAGGATCGAATGGCATCATGATGCCGTAGACAGGATTGCAGAAACCGGAGAGACAGAGCTTGATTCGTGACGCACCTATCAGTCGATCGTCAACAGAATACAAGCCCGCCCCAACCTTGTGTCTTGAGTTTCCCCAACTCAAAACAAAGCAGAGCTCTACCTCCAGGAGAGCTTTCTGCCGCTGTCATTTGATATGGACAATTAGCATCCCTCGATTTGCCTCCTCTCCTAACTCTGACGGTCGATGTCGATTCACACAAACCCCAATCCAGCACCAGCACCAGGCTCTCCATTCCCCAACCTTGAATTCGCCGCCACAGCCCAAAGCAAGGGTCAAGCGTCTATCAGAGCTCCACCTTGGGCCTGAGTTTTTCTTTGCCTCCTCACTGAAGGCTGCTGTTTGGTGTCTCTACCGCATCAGAGACCCTCGAACCCTCCACTCGTTTGCTCCCCACTTGCCTCACGCCTCCCACGCCCACTGCACGCCCTCCCCCAGTCCCATCCAATCCACCCTCAGTCGTCGCCCAGCTCCGGGTCGGGCCTGACAGTATAAAGTCCTTTTAGAGCCCTCCGCCCCAACCGTAACTGCTTCTCGACCAACCTTCTTCAACCCCTCATCTTATCCTCTCTTCACCTTTTGTTTAGGATAACAAACATCCTAAAAAGGTTCAGTCTTCCCCTTCACTCCTTTGAGTAACCATCAATTTGTGGTTCTCGTGTGTTGGGATTTTTATACTCGAGTCGACGATACACTTGCAATCGCCAAACGATCAATAGGCAATTCAATCGACATGGCGACAGCTACTGCTGCGGGCAAGAATGCTTCGCCATTCCCTGATGGCACCAAGGACTATGTTCCTCTCCGAGCCGGCGCCCCCAAGAAGGACGCCAACAAGGTCCATATCGCCGACACTCCTATGACCTGGAGCAACTGGCCTCAGCACATCAACTGGCTCAACACAACACTCGTTGTTTTCGTTCCTTTGATGGGATTCATTTCCGCCTACTGGGTTCCTCTCCAGCTCAAGACTGCCCTCTGGGCGGTTTTCTACTATGTCCACACTGGTCTCGGTATCACTGCCGGTAAGTCGAATCACGCTGTGGCATTGCTGCCATCAAACTTGTATCGGTCTGGAATCATTGCTTACACTTCTTAGGATACCATCGAATGTGGTCTCACTCCGCCTACAAGGGCACCACTCCTCTCAAGATCTACCTCGCTGCCGTCGGCGCTGGTGCCGTTCAGGGTTCCATCCGATGGTGGTCGTATGGTCACCGTGTTCACCACCGTTATACCGATACCGACAAGGACCCCTACTCTGTTCGCAAGGGTCTCATGTACTCACACATGGGATGGATGGTCCTGAAGCAGAACCCTAAGCGCCAAGGCCGAACCGATATTACCGATCTCAACGAGGATCCCGTTGTTGTCTGGCAGCACAAGAACTACATCAAGTCTGTTCTTTTCATGGCTCTTGCCTTCCCTGCCCTCGTCGCTGGTCTTGGTTGGGGTGACTGGTGGGGTGGTCTCGTCTATGCTGGTATTCTCCGTGTTTGCTTCGTCCAGCAGGCTACTTTCTGTGTCAACTCTCTTGCCCACTGGCTCGGAGACCAGCCTTTCGATGACCGCAACTCTCCCCGTGATCACGTCATCACTGCTCTCGTCACGCTCGGTGAGGGATACCACAACTTCCACCACGAGTTCCCTTCGGACTACCGTAACGCTATTGAGTGGTGGCAGTACGACCCTACCAAGTGGAGCATCTGGCTCTGGAAACAACTTGGTCTTGCCTACGAGCTGAAGGAGTTTCGCGCCAACGAGATTGAGAAGGGTCGTGTTCAGCAACTCCAGAAGAAGCTCGACCAGAAGCGTGCTACCCTCGACTGGGGCATTCCTCTTGAGCAGCTTCCTGTTGTTGACTGGGATGACTTCGTTGCCCAGTCCAAGGCTGGAAAGGGTCTAGTTGCTATCGCTGGTGTTATCCACGATGTTACCGAGTTCATCAAGGACCATCCCGGCGGCAAGGCTCTCATCAACTCCGCCATTGGAAAGGACGCCACTGCCATCTTCAACGGTGGCGTCTACCTCCACTCTAATGCTGCCCATAACCTGCTGTCTACCATGCGCGTTGGTGTTCTTCGCGGTGGCTGCGAAGTGGAGATCTGGAAGCGTGCTCAGTTCGAGAATAAGGATATCACCTATATGAACGACTCTGCCGGTCAGCGCATTATCCGTGCTGGCTCTCAGGCCACCAAGATTGTCCAGCCCGCCGCCAGCGCTGATGCTGCCTAGGGGGTACAATTATTTTAACGACGGGAAGATGAAAGGATAATTGAGTGAGGTGCAACATTGAAGGATATGAGAAGCGTCATGTTTTCGGGGCATGTCGTTGAAAGGGTGTGGGGTGAATAGTCAGCCACAGATCACATGTCAAAACACGGACCGTTGTCTAGACGCCACACCCATCCTTACAAGAAGAAGGAAAAGCACATCACGTTTGTTTAACGCGAGATCATAAATTCGACTCATGAATGGCGTTGGGGGGGTTTCTTTGTGTTTTGAGGCTACATAGCTTACTTGGCTTTTAAGAAATATCAAAAGAGCATGGTTAAATCATAAAATCAACCAGTTCATCATGACCAGCAACTGGTTCCTTAGAAAGACTACACGACGAATACAACTTTTTGAATAACATAAAGTTCCCAATCTTCTATTGTGCCAAATATCTGGTGCTTTGTGTTTTCCAACGTGAATCGTCTTGTTCTACACTGCTGACTTGATCTTTATACACTCATAGACCATGACGTATCCAATCCGTGATACGAAACTGTCAACAGGATCTCTCATCGCTGTAAACCTTGCTTGGGCTTGCTCGGGACTCGATATGCATAACCTGCAACTGGATTCTATCGCCTGTTCAAGAAGTCTTGTGATCGGCCAGGAACGAACAGATCTCCGTTCTCTTGTTGTTTTCGTCGTGACTTGGCGCTTGGTAAAGCGACGTCTTTCCAGGTTGATAGCGAGGGATATGGGTTTCTGAAGGCATGTATCTTTCCAGGTATGTCATGCCCTGCTCCAAACATGATATATAGGAGGTGCCCTTTACCTTTCCATGGCTAGGTACGCAACACTGAGTCTGACTAGTGACAGTGTCCTCGACTCCCTTTCAACGGTATTGTTGTGAAAATGGGTAGTGAGTGATGCAATACTAGGACACCAGTATTGCTGGGTATGATCGTTTACAAAGTGTACTACTGGCTTTACATATGATTTTGTTCGAAAGCTGATTATACAGCTCAAAGCTAGACAAATCATGGAGCAGCCATCCGCGCTTTCTGCACTGCCAACTCGGAGCTCTTGGCCCATGCCCCGTTAGGTGTTTGGCGATAGCACAGTAATCTTCCGTCATCACCCGTGCTACCTAAAATCTGACCATCATCGTCGAAGCCGACACGCCACACTGGCGTGCGGTGGTTGTCAAGCTTAGATATCTCTTGGAACTTGTGCTTGACTTGGCCCGGCTGACCTGACCATTGCCGATCATTGTGAGACCCTGATTTTGCGAGGCTGGCGCTGAGGGTGGAGGGGTGGTGTTGGTGTTGATGATAACTGTGAGAGGGCTGGAGCTGTGGTGTTGACGCCTGCTTTTCTGTTGGTGTTGCAGTCCCATTGGTCCTGGTCTGTGGTGTAGAGTCTCTTGTTGACACATGAGGGGCCGACCGCAGCAGATCAGTCGCAGACCAGGATTTGCCGTCCTCATCTGAGTATGGGGTCTCGATGCGGAAGACACGCGCATAACCGTCTTGACATGCCGTAGCGATCACATCGTAGCCTCTGATATTCCCTGGTGCCCATGCTACATCCCGCACTAGGCCTCGATGGCCGGTCAATTCGACAGCGAGATAGAATTCCTTTTGGGTCGACTGGACACCTATAGAAGTTGCGACAATGTCGCGTGATCGGTACACCTTGACAGCATCCATTGCGGCTACCACAAGACCTAAGGAATCTGAGGGTACGCCTGCACGTAGAGCTGTATAGCAGGGTTCTGGATTGGGGTCGAAACGCACGCGGAATGCGAGTTCTTCTCCTCTACTAGGCTTTGGGGCGACGCTGAACTCATCGATGGATCCATATTCAGAAAGGTTCTCGGGCTGATCATTTTCGTACACCGTCAAACGGCCGTCTGTCGCGAGGAGCGCGAGGTACGTATGCCGAGTCTCTTCATTATGCTTCATCGAGAAGGATCGGTAAGGGGCTTTATTAGATCGAGTATCGAATGCGGGCTTTCCATTACCTGTCCGTCCAGTGCAAAAACGTCGGCCAGGTGCAGCAGAAGGATCCTCAGCCCATAGACGGAACCAGCCTTCAATGCCGAGAGAGGCGATCAGGTTGGGGTAGACGGTAGCAGGAAGCCACTGGATCTGCGAAGTGAGGGAATAAAAGTCAGCGTGCGTGTGCGACAGAATGACACAGAAGCAATGAATACCAAGAGACAAGGGTAAAGGGGGCTGCGTTACCTCTAGAATCTCTCCGCCATGCGCGGTCCAGGTATCGCAAAGGCGCCATGTACCATCCTTGTGGCGGTTGAAGACACGGATTTTGCCATCTACAGAGCCGGTTGCGCAGCGGTCGCCGTATGTGTTGAAAGCGACGGCCTGGACGAGATCTTTGTGGCCGTGTTGAAGGTTGAGGTCAAAAGCTGGTGTTTCCTCGCCAGGTGAAGGTGGAATGGAAGCGCTCATTGTGGAGAGAGCACAGATAGTCCAGAATGCTTCAAAGTTGAGAGAGGGTAGTCGGTATATTTGTTGTGTCTTGTATTATGAGTCGGCTCCGATATCGTCGGGTCGTGAGGTGGTGGTGATGATGTGTAGGTGGTTACTCCAAAGCGGCTCAAGTTCAGCTCGGTACGTACATGTCAAAATGCAGGCTCCCCGCGTGCCTGATCTAAGTTGCAGGCAAGCCAATCAATGTGAGGCATGGTGTAATGGCTGGGACTTTGGTTGAAAACTACGTAGCACTGCAAGTAATCAATTCAACATGTATTCCATGCATATCATGGTAGCAAGTCATTTTGACAAGTACTTACGATAACTCTGTAGCAAAGGTATATGATGTGCCGCGTCGGTCAAGTTGGACCACTTACACGCGACACCTTGACTTAGCACCTAACTTGATAGGAGCCGAGAGGTGATCGCATGATAAAGAATTGACATATAGAGCTCCACACCGCTTCTATTTCGAAAGCATTCTTAGATCATGTTTCCTATTTCTGAAAGTCCCATCCCTAGAAAGACTTGGATGTAGCCGGAGGAAGTTGTCATGATGGCACTAGCTCCTCATGTTTCATGCTTCCAGCACATAACAGTGCTGCACCACAGGGGCACAGCAGCAGTGACATAATATCGATTCGATAGTATCGCAGTCAAACAAGTACGAAATTGTAGCATATATTGCTCATAGAGTACGGAGGTAGACGAATCACAGATATAATTACCAAATCATCCGTCATAAGCCCAAGGTGCCTGGAATCTAGGAATGTATCCGTAACTGCAGGGGTTATCGGCTCGTTCCACTGCATGAGAGAGGCCTGGCCCGTGGACTTTTATTCCAGTAGCGGCTCCACAGGCGAGTTACTAGAGCTTCCAGGTTCTCAGCCTCGTCAAACTTCAACCCTTCCCTCGTCCAAAACGTCGCCTTCAGCTTAATTATCCTGCGTAGCCCACCATGGCACATCTTTTAAACCCCCTCGCAACGACATCTCAGCTATACCACAAATCTTCATTCTCATCTCTGCCCCAAGATCTCCAGGACACGATTTTCATTACTTCGCAATGCCTCACACAAGCTGCAGGTCAGCTCCTGGAGCTTCCTCAATCCGTGACAGCGCAAGCCAACGTTATTTTGGCACGGTATTGGCTAGTCGACTCCCCTATGGCCAACGAGTTCAGTGTAAGACCTAATATCTAAAGGCTTATCCGTATTGCCCTCGACGGTACTGACTCGTGCTTGAAGGACACATCTGCTGCTGCTCTCTATCTGGTTGCTAAGATGGGACCTCAACCCCGGTCATCACGCGACATATCAAATGTCTACGCTTACCTCTTATCAGAGAACTCGTCTTTCTTAAAGACCCCATGTAGTCCAGAGAATGACCCAAAGTCATACTACGTACCTGAGGCCGACTATTATGGTTTTCAGACTCGTATGCTTGCCATTGAAGCTCGCATTCTCTACACGCTCTCGTTCGATACGCACGTCTCATTACCGCATGCACTTGCAATCACTTACCTACAGACCCTCGACTTCCTTGCGCAGCCTAAATCCGTCATATCTCTGCGCACCATCCAGTACCTGAACTCGGCTCTTCTCTCTCCTCAAATGTTGTACCTCACCCATCAACCTCATGCATTGGCCACGGCTGCTATATATAACGCAGCTCGGGATGTGGGTGCCAAAATGCCAGAATGCGAATGGTGGGAGGTGTTTGACGTTGATCGAGAAGAGCTCGGGTTCCTTGTTGTGGGAATGCGAAGCGTAGAAAACTACCTACGCAAGTACAAGAAGGACATGCCGGATCTGAGTGTAGGCGTGCCTACACGAAAGTCGGTAGACATTGAGCTGCAAAAGAGGGACATGGGAGGCGGGAACGGCACCGCCGTTGTTGACGAGGAACAACAACTCATGGACATGATGGACAGCAAATGATCGCGTGCCTTCCAGTTCGACTTCTGGTGCTCGGTATCGGATTCGGTCCTCCTTGCAGCAAGCCAGAAGGAGGCGCCACCGCTACTCATGCCGCAGGTCGCATGCCGCATGTTGCATGTCAGCCAAGACATGACCAATGAGCACTGCAGTATTTCTGCATGTCAAAGGCCGATTTTCCAGAGCATCGTGCCATTATCTCGAAGACAAGTAGTTACATCCAGCCTGGAGGAACGGCAGTGACAATTAAGATTCAAGTATATGGATCAATTGCAACGGTGTGGTATATCAAGGCTAGGAGCTGGCTCACAAAAAGCAACTTGAAAAAAGTCTGGAACCCGTCACAGGAAAAAGGCCATGGGAAGAGGTGACAATTCAAGAGAAATGGAGTGCATGAAGAAAACGAAAACCTGTGCACCTGTGGAAAGGTAGAGTCTTGAGAGGTACTCCACAAACCATGCACAGCCGAGTGTCTCATTACAGACTCTCGTGATTAAGCAGACGACCCGCATGACGATCAAGCAGAGATATGGTAAGGGTGGAACATTACCCTCTTTTGCACTCCCGCGATCTAGTTTATGGCTTTAGAATACCCATGTGATACTTTTACGTCTCCACCATGCGCAATGTTGAAGCGCACACAGCGGTTGTCTCTTGGACCAAACCCGCATAGTTAAGTTCAGAGCCACATGGATCAAGCTTTTCCCGACCCGGCCAGCGTTGTTAGTGAGTCCTCCTATGCACTCACATTACCCCAATCAGCCCTGAGGGCATCGTGGAGTTGAGTGCGGGGGAACAGGAGCTAGCGCACTGGTCCTATGGCTCTCAACCTTACAACGAGGTATCTTGTGAATCCAAGCATGATGTAACTCGCATCCGTGTGCCGGTAGCGAGGCGCAAAGGACCGTGGTCAACCGTCCAGTCAGTCCTGGGTATCTGAGCTGGCCAGGCTCAAGTGATAATAATTATACAGTATATGGGGAAATTTGCTGACTGGGCGCTCAAACCCTTATCTCTGCCAACACTTGAAGCTTCTTGGCTATAAAAATTCTCTCGAGATCTAAATATCTGTTTGGGGACAAGAGGAAAATCAGGGGAGGCCGGCTAAGACGGAGGACGACGTTAGCCGCCCTGCAAAGCAGCACAAAGCAAAGCGGCCAATGACAGAACATCCCGATTCCCAAGCAATCCCCATTGGAGCGAGGCCCGATCGCCATGGTCAATCGCGGCTTTTCTTTCCCTGGCAAATCTTGAGGCGAAGTGAGTGATTGGGCCAAAATCAAGAGCTCCATCTAAAAATCAAAACTGGAAATCCTAGGAAGCTCCAGTTGGTCTTCTAGAAGAACGTCTCGGCCGTACTGTACCCAAAGGCTACTGTGCCCTGGGCGGAAACCCCATTCAGATGCCGGGGCACATAGACACGGACACGACGGAGACAGGGTTCGCCGCGGTTGGTGTGTGCACCCTTTAGCAAGCTTCACATCGTGGGGCAAGCTGAGGGTGTTGTTACTTGTTGATGTCTGAAAGAAAATGGCTCATACTATGTATGTATCACTTGCTCATTAGTTTCGTGGACCGCGGAGAAGGTGAAGTGCACACTGTCATCGTGGAGATAACGAGATACGTATCCTCCATTGCGAAAGGTATATTAGGGCTCCTGATCCTCCATGCTTAAGCAGTTCTCTTCCCATCTCAGTCTTTCTTCCATCTGCATCACTTCTTTACCTATACACAAACTCTCTCTACCTTCATAATAATGTCTGGCCCTGTCACTCCTCAAGCCCCTTCTGGTCTCGGCGAGAACAAGGGCATCAAGTTCACCTTCAAGACTGGTAACGCCCGTTACCAGTGTGTTCTCCAGGACCGCAACCAATAGTAAGTTGCATCTTGCTTCAACTATCCCCCAGCTTGGGTCAAATACTAACCAATATGCTTAGCGAGCGCACCAAGGCTACTCGCCAGGACTCTACAGACTCTGTCTCTTCTACCGACTCTGCCAAGACTGAGAAGTCTTCCCACTAAATGGACAATTGGGGGAATCTGGGATGATGGCACCTTGATATATCCTCAACTATGCTTACCTCTCAGCGGCTGCGAAGAACCAATGGTGACCAGGACGAAACAAAATTGGGAGGGGGGGAGTTTATTATACCACAATTATCAGGCATTATAGCGACGGTTTTCCAGGGATATTTGGCGTCTCAATGAATCAAACAACTTTTACTGTCACCATCTGCGCCATTGCTTCTTGTGCAGTGCTGCATATTAAAGTCGAGTTAACTTGTGAAGGATTTTTGACGATTCACAGAGCAGTCGCTGAACCGCAGCACCAAGACTGTCGGCAAGATTTCATCTCTCGGCGCTAAGGCATTGCACCCAGTTAGAGCACCCAGATGACAAACTGGCAGGTGGATTTCTAGGTTCACCTTATCGGCTGCAAGATCCCGAGTGCCAAGGTCTTGACATCAATTCCCCAAACAAAAGAACGGGGCAGTATCTCTCGGTGTCTCGCCTTTTGACCTGGATGGGCCCCAGGGTCCTCTTTGCCTCTCTGTATCAGGAACAAAACGCCCGGTTGAAAAGATACGGTCCGAGAGACGAAAAGTCGGCGGTCGGCGGCTTTCAGTTCCGGCGGCTGTGGCGATTGAGGTCGGAGGATTTGGAGCGTCCTCCGTCAGATTGGACCGGAAGGGTCGGCCGGGCCGATCAGCTGTGAATACTCAAAGCAAGCAAGCTTCGGATACACCTGCAATATATCACTGCATTGTGTTGTCTCATCTCCTTAACTGCATTTTCCTATCAGTTACACATCAACAAATGCTTTCATTCTTAGCAAATAAAGTACTTGTTGGCCTGGCTGAGGGAAAGCTAGAAAGTCGTACGCCATGTACGACGACAACCCACCAGGCGTCGTCATGTCGTGCCTGGCTAGTAAAACGCAAGACGGACGGACCATGTTCAAGAGGCTGACTCGAGCCTACGATATGTTCCGACGGTTGCTATGATGCAAGACGACTGGTGAGATCTCACGCGCTCGTCGAGTTATGTATTCGTCTTACAATAAGACGGTCCAATTGTCAAGAGCTAATCGAAGAGTACAATGACGTCTCTTATGAGAAGTAGAGTTTCAGGGGCTTATCAGCGCCTCTTACCACGCTTATGTCAAACTGAGTTTGCGTGACGATGTAGGAGCACACGACAGGAAAGGTCATTAGTCGCTCCCTGCATTTCACACTCACCACATCACGTATGCGCCATCCGCAAGCGGCAGTCGAGAAGTTTCCGTTCACTTTTGCTCTGGGATGCCAAGTTAGAGAAGAGTTGGACATTATACAATGCAGTGCTCAGCATTAAAGCAATGGATCCCGTGAACATGATTATTAAGAACTGCATTATTAAATCTTTATGCGTGCGTATGTCAAAAAGTCAGAAAAGAAGCATCAGCACAGCCCGCTTTACTTTGAGCACTCGCTAGTAAAGTACCTACTACATACATGATGAGTGCTGTCGCTCTGGGCTTGTTTAAATCCTCCTTGTCCCATTTGATCCCACCTCTTCTATCGAGCTCTTTTCACTCTTTTATAATTACCTGCCATTCTTAGTCTCCTTCTTTGGCCTGGTTCTTTCACTCTTTCACACTAACTCTCGTTGTTTGTGTGTTCTGCGGCCGGATCCCCAATCTACGTACGACGTGCTCGATCATTTCTGTCTGCCTTGAGAGAGGGAGCGATGCCTCATCCTTTGGTGGCTACAGGTATGTAAATCAATCTACTCTGTACAGCGCCCCGCCACATATTCTATCCTACCCAGCATCACTAGACTACACTGCAGCACCGCATAGCACATCACTGTATCACAACCCACTATTTGCTTTTCAGAGTTACCCACCATATCTTCCTTCGCTGCTCGTTCCTCTTTCAGCCAAAAAAAAAAAAAAAAAGAAGAGAAAAGAAAAGGCGTCGTCACGGGCTCAAGTCCAGGCCTCATGTGCTGCAGCCTGCTCATGGTGGATTACCCCGCGTCGAGGCTTGCGAATCATGGCGCACGTCTTGGCTGTGCTTGTCCGAGCTGGGGCCAAAAGCAGTCGCCTGAGCCACAGTCCCGAGGGCTGGTTGTGGCAAAATACAGATGCCAGAAGCAGCAGGAGGACTACGCAAGCTCAAACTTCCCCTTGATTTGCCTCCGAATTCTAGATTTATTTGTGTGGTCTGTGATCTGATTTTACTTTATTTCATCTGGGTTTCTGGAAAGCTTCCTCATACACTGTTTTCCGTCTTGCGACAAAGGAGACAATCTATGTCTTCCTCGACTTGACAGCTCCTAGTCCACTCCACTTTATATCACACACCTCTCTTTCCCTCCTATACCTTCAGTCTCTCTGCAGACCTGTTATACAATGCCTAACCATGTCGTTCTGGCATCAGGTGCCGTAGTCGCCGTATCGGTCGCTGTCGCCACTGCTGTCGCCATTTTCGAGTCGCCAGAAGTGCGACGTTATGCAGACGATGTCCGCAGGAGAATAGCTATCGCCTTGCACTCTATGGGTGAAGGCATCGACCCTCCCCATCGCGAGCCAGTCTTCAATAGACCTGAAGATGCCGATGGATTCCTCGAGTCCCGCCGGGGCGTTGGTGCCGAAAACGGTGTTGACGCTGACGAGGAAACACGCCGAAGACAACGTGAGGAACTGCTTTATTGGAACTCGCTCATGTTGCAGAAGCAAGAGAAGGAGCAGAAGGCGAAGGTGCCTTTAGACGAGGCATCCCGATCTATGACGGATTTGCCGCGACAAGGCTCCTCATTTGACGACTTCCTTCGCCAAGACGAGGGCGCTGAACGGGGGACCTTTGTCTTCAACACTGGAACTGATACTCGAGGAACGGATCAAGGTCTGCGACGTCGTGGGGAAGGTTCTCGCGGGTTTTCAACCCTCTATACCAACCCTTTTGCCGACGAACACAACATCGACCACGACGAGATCAACGACGAAACCGATTCAATCCGCCGCATTTCTCCCGCTGATGACGAAGCGTCCGACATTTACAGCGCCACTACTCAAGGTCGAGATGAGACACCCGCCGCCGTTCTTATTGATGCTGACTCCACCCCCGCCCGCTCCGAGACTGCTTCTTCCGCTACTCTCGAGCGTGAGATTGGTGTGGATGAGTACATGACCGCAGGCCAGGAGGATCACGACGAGGCCTATGCCTCTATTCAGGCTTGGGCACAAAACGCGAGCCCCGAGTTCTACTCTCCCCTTCCCGTTACCCCGAGCGCCCCCATGTCTGAGCCCGAGATTATTAGTGACGATGGTATGATGACCCCCACCGACTCAGTATCTCTTGTAGGCTCTGGAGATGATATTGCCAATGATGCACAATCATCTCGAGAGGGCGAGAATGGTCGTTATTACGATGTCATGAGCGAGAGCTCTGGCATGGCTACGCCCGCCAGCTGGTCTGAGGTTGGCAGCGTCATCAGCGAGAGCGATGCTGCTATTCCTGTGCGCCAATGAACTCTTCTAGATGAAAGCTTTGCAAAAGCACTTCAACTTGGCAATTCTTTTTGGGGAAAACCACTACTCAACCGGAGTATCGATCTTTGACTTGGAAATTACATTACACACTTTATGGGGCATTCTTTGTATTTGGGTTTCTCCTTTATGTCAGGAGTCGGAGTTCAGGTTCTTGTAGCAAACTTATATCCTTAGCATCTGGCTAATCTCGTTCCTTTATTTCATAAAACCTATCATCCTATCTTACTCTGCCTGATTGCCATTCGCGAACGCCTTATATGCATCCATAAATCCCACTAAGATTCGAGCTTCTTCTTGTAATCGCCCCAAAGTTGTTCGACCGGCCGCCCAATTAACTCGGTCCAAAATGGCTTCTCCTCATATTTCTCAATCCGCAACTTCTCGTTCAGGCGGCGAATAGTGCCCTTCCCGAAGCGCTCCTCCAAGTAGTCCAGAAAATAGGCCGTTTGCTGGTAGCCCGCGTCCCACTTCCCGTTGCCATCTTGTTTCCAGTGAGGAGGACTGAGAAGACAGTGAAGTCGCACCCAATCTGCAATGCCCTCGATCAGACCACCCGGACAAGTGCCATGTCCATTGTACTGAAGGCAGTGAACCAGTTCATGAGTGAGCACACCGTGAATCTCGTCCGTACGGCGAGAAGTAGGGTGGATATTTGCGATATAGTCGACAGAGAAGTGAATCTCCTTGTGGTCACTATCAAGCTCTGAGCCAGTGGTGTAGGCTACTCCAGACATGCTACGGAGCACAACCGTAACAGATCGTGTCGTTGGGATCGTGGTGGTGGGACATGTGGGCGTTTCATAGAGAAGCGCGAGAACATGCTGGGCCGCCTTGGCGAGGCACTCTGCAGCATTGACAGAGCTCAGGAAGACTGCAGACCCCGGGTGGGAGAGGTCGCGGACCTCAAGACGTAACTTAGGAACCTTGAACTTGCCGGCGCCAGGGATATCGGGGCCGTTCCGTGGCCCGGAGGGAGTGGGTACTTGGATGGCGGGCGTCATGACCGGAGCCCGGGAGAATAGTGAAGAAGGGGTCGGAACGGGAGTGATTGGGGGGAGATGAGGCATGTAAGGGCTTGAGGCTGGGGAGAGGAGGGAGGGTATATGGGTTTTTCAAGACGGACAGGTCACGAGCTTTTGTGTGCAGGGCTTGAGCGTGAGTGTGAGATCGAACAGATAAGATATTGAAACCGGAAGTGAACTGAATGGAATGGAATGGAGGGGGAATGGGTAGAGTGAGGCTAGAAATGGGGGCTTGATCAAAGATGATGAAAACAGCAGTGTGAAGTGATCATAGAAAGGAGCCCATACTATTTTCAACAGAGGCAAGTTTGTGGAAAAAGAAACGGATTGGCTCCATATGTGTGTTGCTCAATATCATGGATAAACATGAAGATGAAATGGCACTGTATCATGAGTGAGATGACCCCTCAGTTGCCTTACATTACCTTAGCTGACTAGGACATGGAGCTAGCTGCTGCAAGGTCCCTGCAAGCCCTGGAGTTGAAGTCAAACACAGTGGGGCATCGGGTCTTTCTGTTTCTTCTCCGGGGCAACTGCGGCAACCGTAATCTGATTGTTTTCATCCCGCGCCTGGCATGGACACCCAAAGTTGTTTTAGTACTGTACCACCTAACAACCCAACCTAACCTAAACATAACAACAACAACAACAAAAGACCTCGCACACACTCAATGCGCACGTTGACTAAAGTGATTCCCTTGTTTCGCTTCGTCGCCCACGAACTGTCTTGCAATTAAATCACAGGTATGCGTTCCTTGTCTAATTTCCCGCCTACACTGCACCACTTGTGCGCTTCGCCATGATACACCCCCGTTTGAACTGTAGAGGGGGAAGCTGATACTCTATCCCACTTCGCGTCGCGCGCACGTACTGCTCTCGTCCTCAACCCCTCCATCCAACCTATGTCTTGCTTGCGAATAATCTAACACCGCTTTGCCTTTTAGATTCGCCATTGGTTATCCCATGGCCGACACCAAACTCACCGACCAGCAGGTCGCAGACCTCGCGACTATTCTGCGCGGCGAGGGATCCCTCGATTCAAAAGTTCAGTATGTCACCATCATAAAGTCGGGCATCAAGCAACACAATGTGCCTGAGACGAGCGTCCCTCAGCTCTTCGACGGCTTGCGCGCAGCTACCACTTCCCAACATGCCGCTTTAGTGAACGCCGGTTTCACGGCGCTGAATCATCTCTTAACACGCCTGTCACGTCAAGATCCTAAGCTTCTATCCAAGGAAGCCGCGAGGACTCTCCCGATTGTCGTAGAGAAGCTCGGCGACCATAAGGACAAGTTCCGCTCTCTCGCTTCGCACTCGCTCGTCACTCTATACGCCGTTGCGCCGGTCGATGTCGAACGATTTGTTCGAAATACTGCCATGACAGGAAAGAACCCAAGGGCCAAAGAAACTTCCATGCTTTGGCTCCTTCAGGTAAGCGGAAGCGCCCCTGGTGCAGCTATGCGCGTGTGCTAACGGTGAACAGATGCACAAAGAGAACGGTCTACCTTTCCGAGGTTACGTTCCTGTGCTCATGGAACTGCTCGAGGATGCTGATGGAATGGTACGAGACGCTGCCAAGAGTACTGTCATGGAGCTTTTCCGAGACGCGCCAAATGCCGCCAAGTCCGATCTTAAGCGTCAACTAAAGAACTTCAAGGTGCGGCCTGCCATTGAGCAGGCCATTGTCGCCTCCCTAGCTCCAACATCTGGCCGCCCCGAAACCCCCGCCGAAGCCGCACCTCGCCCAGCCCTTTCCGCTAGCACCTCATCCATAGTCGACCGACCCATCACTCCAGGGATTGACATGAAACCCGAGGCCCTCGAACCTCTGTACGTTAACACGAATCGAGAACTAGACGACATGTTTAAGGAAATGGCGTGGTTCTTTGAAGGAAAGGAAACAGAACAAAACTGGCTGAAGCGAGAGGATGCCGTCCACAAGCTCCGAAGGCTCAACGTGGGCAACGCATCTGATTTCCCCGATACCTTCATTCTTGGACTCAAGAGCATTTTGGATGGCATCATCAAGACAATAACCTCACTGAGAACTAGTTTGTGCAAAGAGGGCTGCGGTCTGATCCAGGAGGTCGCCAATACATATGGTCCTGCAATGGACCCTTTGGTTGAATTGCTCATGCAATGTTTTGTCAAGCTTTCTGCAGGAACAAAAAAGATCAGCTCGCAGCTTGCAAATGAGACAGTCGACACGATTCTGAGCAAGGTTTCGTACACTCCACGTTTGATGCAGCATATATGGATGGCTTGCCAGGACAAGAACGTTGCGCCAAGGACTTATGCTACGGGCTGGCTCAAGACCATCCTGAAGAAGGAGGCTCAGCACAAGGCTCATCTCGAGCATACTGGTGGCGTTGACTTGATCGAGAAGTGCATCAAGAAGGGTTTGGTTGATGCTAATCCTGCCGTGAGAGAAAGGACAAGATCTACATTCTGGACCTTCTGGGGACTCTGGCCCGCAAAAGCTGATGCGTAAGTTGACTTGACACTGACTTTATCATTGATTCAGCTAACGCAATGCAGTATTATGGCCGACTTAGACGGCACAGCCCAAAAACTTCTGAATAAGGATCCAAGTAACCCTAACTCACCCAAGAAAGCCGAACCAGCGGCAGCGACTCGATCTGGGTTGGGGTTGTCCAAGAGCACTATGGCCACCAGTAAGCCCAGTATCCGCGAGGCTATGATGGCCCAGCGGAAGGCCAATGCTGCGAAGAACCTTCCGGCTCGGCCGGGCTCTGCCATGGCTCACCTTTCGCCCGTAAAGACTACCACCTCGAGCACTTCGGGCACATCCAGCAAACCCTCAGGAACGCGATCCCGACCAGAAGCTGGTGGTATGTCAGGGGCTCCAATGCGACCAGCAAGAAGGCGACCGGAAATGGCGGCGCGTCCTGCGACAGCTGGCCCCTATTCCGTCCGTGACCTAGATGCCGGGAGTCCTGAGAGCATTAGGTCAAAAAACGCAACACCCAAAGCCCAAGATACCACGCCTAAGAGAACTGGTCCTCGAACACGACCTGGACATGCGCCGCATGCCAGTGAATCCAGCCTGGCATCGCCTATATCTGTAAAGCCTGGCCCCAAACCAGCCGCTTCGCCTCGCACAAGTCCCACGAAGCTGAAGCAATCGCATTCAACGATGCTACCCTTGAGCAGCCCTTCAAGAGCAAACGAGGACTTTACCCTCGTGGTCCCGAATATGGCTAACTTGAATGCTGTGCAAAAGCCCGCAGCAGAAGCACAGAGAGCACCCCCAGTGCCTCAAGAGGCAGCAGAAGAGTTAGTTACCCCTGTAACGGAGTCTGCGCCGCAGATTGCTCCAGCGGCTGCGGCCGTAGCCGCGGCAGGGCCTGCTCCAACGACTGTGCCAAAGACAGAGGCGGCCACTGAACCCGTGGTGGAGCCTGTGGCCGAACCCGCAGATCAACCTATGGAGGAGGCTGTCGAGCCTGTCGAGTCCGCCGAGCCCACCGATCCCACCGATCCCACCGAGCCCGCTGAGCCCGCTGAGCCTGCTGTCGATGTTGCAGAGCCCGCAGCTGAGCCCACACCCGGGCCTGCAGAATCCATGCACGTTGACCCCGTTCAAGCAGCACCCGGTACAACACTTCAGGTCTACGAGGATCCGTTTACCGATGATCAGCCTGCACCGAAGCCAACCTTCAATCTTCCCGTGCTAGAAGACAAGCCCGTCAATGCTGACGCGGCCAACATGCCCAATGGTCATTCTCAATATCTTATGACACAAGACGTAGAATCGTCCGAGAGGACAAGGCAAAACTCGCGGCTGCTTGAAAGCGGCATCACCAGAATCAAGGCAAAGACTCTTGATGTGCATGGCTTCCGGAAACTGCAGTCTCTGTTGCGTGATAGCAAGGGTATTTTTACTGACGATAAGTTTGAGGCTCTCTTGATCGGTCTTTTCCAATACCTTGAAGACCCCCTGCCAGGGGTTAACCCAGAGAAGGCTCAGGATGTCAAGGCTCAGATCCTGGCCACAATCAGGCTACTTCTCCGAAAGGAACGTGACAATTTTCAACCTCATGTGTCCAGAGGCCTTGAATCACTTCTTGAAACGCGGAGTGCGTATGACATGCGCGCTCATATCGTCAGTGGCGTTGAGGTCTTGGCTGATGAGCTTGTCACTATTGGCGACGGCTCTGAGATTGTTGTTGTTTTAACAAAACGACTTCAAAGTGTTGAAAGCTCTGCGGCCGAGGGCAGTCGCATCCTCAGTACTGGAATGCATGTGCTAAGAACTATGCTGGAGAAGAGACCCAATTTTGTGCCTACTGATACCGAGCTTGGCCAACTGGCTGCTCTTGCTGGCCGATGTCTCGTGTCAACAGACTCCGGCGTCCGCATGGACGCTGTTCAGCTTTGCGTTGCTCTACATTCAAGAGTTGGCGAGCAGGTTTTCTGGAACGCCCTCAAGGATGTCCAGGACGACCCAAAGAGCTTGATTACCTACTACATTGTCAAGAAGCAGCGAGAGCAAGCGCCTACCATTCTTGCTTGAATTTAGTATGTGGTGAATAGTTTACATCACGCGGAGTCGGAGATCACTATATCGGTTTGGCGTTGGATGCCGGAGTTTGATTAGGTCAGGGGTGGATTGATTCTATGGAATGGCAGGGTTAAAAACAATGGCGAGTCATAAAAGGTATCGAGTTCCACGTCGTTTATGCACTGGCAGCAGATAGGACGTGTTTTGGTTCTGTATCCTTGAGTTGCGGCTATCAGATAGTTGCGCTGCTTATAAATGCCATGTATTCTCTTGGCTGACTGTATACTTAGCACTTTGTAATTACTTGCATATTTTATATAAGAGACGTCGACTGGGGCAGTTGACCACAATTTCTGCACTACCTGGACCAGAAATGAGGAAACTCGAAGGCATGTGGATGATATATTAATGCACCCGGTTTGTAAAGGCAATTAGTCTTCAACATCCATCTATAACTGGTAATTTGACTATGAACAGAAAAGGGAGTGACGATCACGTGGGCGCTCATGATTGAGTTCTTGCAAGGCGTATGGTATTATCGATATAGTCCTGGAGAACATGATATATGGTATACACCCGATGATATAAAACTCGCATCAACGAGGAGCGAAAGAAAAACAACCAATACTCTTCAGAGTAGAAAGAGCCCCCATCCATAGCAAGTACGAGACCTCTTTATCAATATATACAGGGCAACTAATACTCCGCTGCCCTCCTTAGCCCCCAAACCTCCACCAACAACGCGCAAGAAATTTGCCCCAGTAGCCACAGCCACAGCCAGCAAGCATGAGAGAAAAAGAAATGGATATCATTAAATGTCCTGGCACAAAAACGCCCTGCGTGTTGTATGACACATGCAAGCAGACCAGCATAGGCGCTTGAAAATCCAACAGTGCCCGGGTAATTTGTTTTCATGACAACCTAGATCGTGTCGTTCTGAGAGTAGCCCAAGAATCCACGACTCGGAGGTCTCGTTAAAAAGGTGATACAGTGTTCATAAGTCCTAATCGGGTAGAGATCTCGAGCTCTCTAAGCATCTTCAAAGATCGTGTTACTGTTCTCAATGACAAACTGGATCGCGAGGTTTTTTGCGTGCATATCCGTCATCTCGCGTTCAAGACTTGTGTCACGCATGATGGTAGGCGCAAACACGACGGCCAGGTTCTTGGGAGACATCTGAAAGCAGGTGTTAGTAACTGGGAACAGTATGAAGCGCAAGGAAAGTGACATACCAGGTTCTCAGGTTCACGCTGAGCAACTCGTGCAAGATGAAACATAAGGAACTCGAGACAATCCCGATGCCGTTGAGGCATCGAAGCAAACGTCTTACGCAGGTGATCGCTTCGTTCTGTTTCATCAACAATAGCTGTGAACTGTCAGTATAAGTTAATTAGGTAAACCAAACAAGACCACTCACCATTCGACTCGAGAACACGTTCATACACGTCAAATGTGAGCAAGGGAGTCGGGAGCTTGCGGAAGTATTGCTTCAGCACACTCGTGACAGCGGTGATATCCAAATCAGGGTCCGAGATGTCGAAGTTCTCGTCCTTGCTGAAACCGTCCTTGATCATGTTGACCTGCGAGTTTCCACCAGTCTTTCGGTAGATGCCTTCTTGATCCATGCCCCTTAGTTCAACTTCCTCAATACACCTTGTTACCACGCTGGGAATCTGTCGGCGCTCGTGGTCGGCTCGTTCTTCAAGATCGGATCCGAAGAGGACCGTCGCAGGTTCAGCTGCGTCGATGTTGTTCATGGTACCTGCAGAGCCAGACTTTGACACTGCGTTCTTCTTGCCAAAGAAGCCAAAGCCTTGTCGCTCGCGCTCGCGCTCTCGCTCTTCTTGCCTCTTGGTCAGCGCCGCCGCCGCACTGTGCTTTTCATGCGAGTTGACGCCGTTAGAAGGAAGACCAGCGGGTGCTTCGACTTGGGTCACCGTCATATTGTAGGGCATGCCGATGTTCTCTCCGGTCAGTTGACCCTGCTGCTGCATTCTTTCACGATCGTTCTGGAATGCAACGACAGCTCTGTTGACGCCCTTAGCAACACCTTGTGCCAATCCCTTGGATCCCTTCTTCCAGTTGAATTTCTTGGCTTGGCCCTTTCTGACCTGTACCACAGTTGGTCCGGCTTCGACAATAGGCTCTTCGTCGGCGGGGACCAGAGTAGCACCTGTTGACAAACTGGCAGAGTCGAGGTTGAGAGACGAGCTGTTGAGACCCTTGCCTGGGCCATAAATACCCAGACCGCCTGGAGACTTGCCATCTCCTCCAATTTGTGACTTGAAACGTTCCTGGATCTGATGCGTCAAATCGTTGTTCATATCGGCAAGCTGTGCGTTCTTGGATGACAATTGCTCAAATTCGAGCAAAGCACGATCTCGGTCCGCGATGGCCTTATCCTTCTCTTCGAATAGTAGATCCCGCTCTTCGTGCAGCTGCTCGATCGCAGCAGACATAACCGTTTTGACCTTGTCGAGCTTCTGAACAAACTCCTTGATCGCAGAATCCTCCAGGTCCCGAGGGTCTACGGGTGTCTTGGTTTCCTTGGCTCGCTCGACATATCCAGCCAAGACTTCCAGCTGTCGAATCATAATCTCAGTCTGTGTGTCAAGAACAGAAACGGTCTTTCGCTTCTCCACCAGCTTCTTGTTGAGGCTCTTGAGGTCTTTCTCCGTAGTGAACTGCCTCTCGAGCTCCGCAACTCGCTGTTCCGAGTTTCGTAGTTGCCGCTTGAGGAATGCCGGGTCGTCACCAGACGCCAGCGACATGGGGCTGCTGATATCCTGCGCATGGTAATCTTCAGCGACTGGCGTCCTGGGCCAGCGAGGTGATCCAGTGGCCCGAGTAGTTTCGCTGATACTCCTACCGTGGCCGACTCTTTGCGACATTTGGTTTGGTGACTCTACGCTGTTGGTACGACCATGTCTGACGGCATTAGACACTCTGCGCAGGATAGAGGTGGAGCCTTCGTCAGTGCCCAAGATCCGTGCCATATCCTCGTCCATGCTAAAGTCACCGCCGCTGCTCCATCTAGGTAGCTTCGGTGAGACCTTGGGCTCGCCGTTCTCATCCTTAGACGACTCTTTGCCAGCGGGGTGGCCCTTGTTATTTTGTCCACCAGGAGGCACTGGGGCCGAACGTGGCTGCATATAGGTATCGGTGGTCTTCTTTTGTTCCGACATGCTGCGGGACGGAGTCTGACGGGTGGGTGTAGGGTCATCAGAGGTATCCTGTCGGCTCTGTTGGCGGTTGTTGCCATTTACTAATTTCTGTCAGTGTCCGCCGGTGTCTGTGGGGGCTTTGGCGAGTACTTACCATTTCTTCCAGAATTTGTAGAAACTTCCTTTCGAGTAAGTGGTTTTGCATTCTCTGGCCTGGAAGATGTTCTCGTCGATGAGTCCATCGAGGCGCGAAGCTCATCCTCATCTAGATACCTCGACTCCAATGACGAACGGGAGGCAGGTGTGGTAGCATTACTATCAGATTGTGGCAGGCCGCTATGGCCACCCTTACTTGGCGGTCCGTTGCTGGCTTTCGCGGAATTTGTTTCTGCTGGTATACTCGAGGATTGCGAGCTACTCCTTGAAAGCAGCTTCTTACTCTTGGGCGCTTCTTGCAGCTTGAAATCCTCGGTAGGTGGCCGCCGACCGCTTGTCTTTTGGGTCTTCTCATCGATGGCTGGCGATCGTCTGCTCGAATCGGTTCGTGAAGACTTAGAATGCTTTCGATCAGGTAGCTTAGGTGCATTATCATGTTCAGAAGCAGATGACTGACGACCCTTTTCCTGGAAAGCAATATGTGGAGTAGAGGTATGGGAGTCGCTTCGCTTCTCAGATGGAGGCCTGGCGGAACCGAAATAGTCCTTCTCCTTCGACTTGCCACTTTCTGGCAGATGATCAGAAGTTGATTTTGGAGTTGGGTGTGGACTGGGATCCAGAGCAACCGAAATGAGGAAGCTGTCGGCATCAGTAGAAGTATTGTCACCTCGCGACATCATGGTTGAGTTGCGGTTGCTTCGATAAGTTGTGGCGGGCAAGCTTAGTCCGTCGGGCTTTCGCTCAGGAGAACGAGCTGGCCTGGAGCTGCTGCGTGATGAGGATTCGGTACGACCGTGATTCCGAGGGCGGGGAGATAGTTCCGTAGCAGTATCTGAATCAGGGTCGACCCGATCGTTGGAAAAGGCATTCGGAGGGATAGCGTTGGCGGGAAGAGCGGGCAACGACTTTTCCGTGATCATAGGTGAATGCTCTTTTTCCCTTGCTTTTGCTGCAGCTGCAGCTTTTGACTTTTTCCGACGCCTCGCCATAAGCGTCTCATGACAGCCCATGCAGAAGATGCCTTGTGAAGTTCGGGCATATCGGAGGTTTTCGATCTTGCGTTTACAATTGCGACAACGGAAACATGTAGCACAAAACGCCTGCTCCCCAGTAAGGATAGCTAGGTCTTCAATCTTATTGCCGCAGGCGCTACAGCTGTATGTGCAGTTGTTGCAGATGAGAGATCCATCTCCGAGAAGTAGGAGGTTCGCATCGGAGTCGAGCAGTGTGCCACATGTATTACATCGAAAGCAGTCCAAATGCCATCGGTTTCCGGCTGTCAAAAAGGTCAGCTTGCCATGCAATATGGCGGAATATGATTCGCAAATCTTGCGGTGAGGTGCTGATGGCAGTTTCGAACCACCAGGGCACATCCCACGAGACTGGCCAATCCTCGAAGCTGTAACATACCTAATTCGAACGCCTTGCCTTCTTCAAGAATCTTTGCAGTCTGTTAGCAAGCCACGCCGCAAAAACCTGTAGTATGGATAATACACCATACCTCTCCACAGCCTTTACATGGGAAGACATCGTCGGTCTCGTTATCAATCCCAGGACTCTCCAGGTAATCCTCCACGATACCAGCCATTGTGGGCGGTTGTGTCGAAAAGCAAACAGTAAAACTTGGTCTTGTAACTCAGGTCGAAGCGGTCGAAGTGTGATAACTACAGCGTATACGACATTCAGAAACGGGACGGTTGCAGCCCAAGGTAGCAAGCGACACGAGGCAGCTAAAAACCAGGCGTCATGGACGAGGTCGTAGCGGAGAGCAAAGGAGTCGGATCAAAGATCGTGGAGGAGCAACTCGTCGAGGAATCGGCGGGGAAAGGGCGTTGAAGGGGTCGGCGAGTGTTGTTTGAATCGAACAGGGTAGTAATGTTTGTTGATAGCTGTCGCACGGTAGTGCCCCTACTGTGAGGGAGACTGACAGGAACTTGAATGGAGTTCAAAGTCAGGAAGCAGTGGACGACCCAGCAAAGTAAGGGCAAGCCAACAGCAAGAAGACGGAACCAGGGGCGTGTGGAGGGTTTGATGAGGACAAGGGCCTAAGTTAGGAAACGGACAAGGGGTCTCCAACGATGGATTCGCTAGAGGGACGTCGGCCGGGTTGGAGACGAACGTTGAAGTTGTAAGCCGGGCGCAGGAGGCAATGAAAGCGAACGAATCTCTTAGTAAGTGAAGTTAAGCGATGGGTGTTGAGTTAAGTTGCGTTAAGCGATGAGCGATGTGATTACTGGCAAGGTCCAGTAGATGGGATCGGCGTATAACGGACGGTAACCGCAAGTACGATGGATGAATGGAATCAGTCAGGGTATGGATAGAAAGAAGACGTGACAGAACGAAAGGGATGACAAAGAGCTTTAGTTGAGACTCCAGGCCAGGCACAATACGACACGACACGACTACACGCACGACACAATGGGAAGGCCAGCAAAAAAAGAGAAGATTGGATCTGATCCGGATATGTCGTGGTCCTGGTTCACCAAGGAGAGAGAGGAATGAATGGAATGTGGATGGGATGAACAGCCACTGGAGGGGGGCTTTCCCCTAGCCCACTCGCCCGCTGAGCTGCCTGAGCCTGGCCCTGGGAGGCAGTGAGGGGGTTTCCAGCCTTCAAGGGGACCAACGCGCTAAACGGCCCCTAGCCGTTCCAGGCTGGCAGGCTCCTTGGCTCGAGGTTGGATCTCCAGTCTCATGAATGTAGTGGATGCGTCCGGCGGGCTGTCACTGTCATTCAGACGTTGAGTGGCCCGGCCATTGGAAGAGCAGGGATTGCAGTGTGCATCAGGGGTAAATATACTGGATATTGTCAAGTCCACGCACCTGTGATGCTTGCGAAATCACGACTGCAAGTGGTCCACTGTGGTATAGTATTTGGTGTGTTGTATCCGTATGTCTGTCTGATAAACCCCCAGGAACTTTACATAGGCTGATTGACCGTCTAAATCTTACTATCTCTTCAGCCTAAGTTCTTGCTACAGATGCAATGGGTGCCGTGGTTAACTCACTCATCTCGCCACTTGACGATTCAATGCCCAAGCTAGAGCAGGGAGCTTCTGATTGGAATGATGATATTGGTCCATGTCGCAGAACAACTACCCTTGGTGGAGGTTACGTACCATGTGCTTCGAAGTACGGATAAGAGCTATGACTTCCAGAACTCTCTATTAGGTATTATTACATACGTGCTATTTTATCTAGATATAAGGGATTACATGACCCGAGACCAACGACAATCTCTGGTATTAAACCCATCATCACAGCTCATCTCATGTTCAATTTCCCTTCCATCCCCATCCAAAAGACCATCCCTAAACTAAGAGACGCCTTGGTTAGCACATCACACTAGGCGCAAAGTCCCAGGGGCAGTAAACCAGGGACGCAAAAGCAGGCAAGCTTTGGCTGCCCTTTACGGTGCATGTTCACGGAAAAAGCAATACACCAAAAAGAGGCGTTTGTGGCGGCCGCGGCTGGATGCGGGCATCATAATCATAACCATGGGAGGAATCGAACACCTCTGCATTGTCGATCCGATGCTAAACCCCGCCTGGAAAGGGGGGGGGGGGGGGGG
>JAALXI010000314.1:0-15655 GCA_012977755.1 Fusarium nurragi | reverse complement strand
AACCCCAACCCCGCAACCGGATCCGCGGTCACCGTCCGGTGGATCTTGAAACACGGCGCTACGGGCCCCGAGTCACGGCGGGAGGATCGGGGGAAAGCCGCCGATTCGACGGGTTGTTCCGGCGGCACCTGGAGCCGTACCATGCATGCGGGGGCTCAGAGCGTAACGCAGAGGCTTTCCAGGAATCATGCACTGTATCTTGTTGAACGCGTGGCATGCGGCATTGGATGTGGAGATGGCAGGGCTGGACTGGACCTCGGAAGGTCAATTATGCTGGGTGCCTGTTTGAGGCCTGATACATGATGTATTATTTGATTGTGTGATTCGAGATACCACGGTGGAAAGTGGTGGGCAATGAGACATCCGTGACAGGCTGAGAGGTTCCATTACATTAACTGGGCGATTGGATCCATTCAATGTGGTTTCTAGTGATGGAGAGCCCGTTGTGTTACAGTACAGCTACAAGAGGGTGAATCGCATTGGCGTATCCTCGTACTTGCAGATTGAGCAAACTGCAGCGTCGTCACAGCACGTCGAGGCATGTACAGTGAGAGAGTCGTGAGTGGCTACTTTAACGTTTGAGGGGATGAGAAGAGTTATCGCTGAGTAGATCCACGTGTTTGGAGTGTGGTTGGTCGGAAGTTCTTTATTAGCCAGGCACCCAAAGCCCGAGGGACCAATTCTTGTGAATGCATCGGAACTTGGTGGGGTTCTCGGTATTGCCAAAGAGAGAAGGTTGGCAGACAACAAGAGAGAGGCACATGTGACATGCCCATCCGTGATAAGAGATTCGACGACGAAGGATCAAAAGATAAGAGCGACACCCAGTGAGTTAAGACAATCGCTTCGGGACATTGGAGCCTTTCTCCAGGTTTTCACTAACTCGATTGAGATGCATCAGAGACGCCAAGAGACAGATAGTCTGGGTCTATCACTCTATCAGAAAACCTGTGCCACCCAAGTTTAAAGACTCTGATCGGTTGAGGCTAGTCCTGAGCGCCCCGTCCTATGTCGGCGTCACCATTCTCTTTTTTTCCTTTGTTCTTTTTCTTTTTAAAGTTGACGAGGCAACACGCTCGTTTGTTCTAGCGGCCTTGAAGCGACCAGTCAAGCCGGTGGCAGGGAGTATCGAGTGCCGATCTAGGACGGGAGATGACGAGCTGAACAGGAGTGATGACGGTATTTGTAGCTGGTCGTGATTATTGATCTGAGTTGAGCTTAGCGAAATGGCGACACTCTTTTCTTCTTCTGCTTCAAGACCATCACGACTCGAGTGCTTACCGTGGACGGGCACTTCTGTCCCTGACTATCTGGTATCTACGCGGCAGTGTCTCGCCATACTCCAAAGCCATTATCTAAATCGGGAAATATCACTTTCAATATGGCCCAATTACTGTTGGATAAGCGGGAGAAAGGCCGCCCACCTGTTTCTCCAGAGTCCCTATTATTCTGTGCTAAATGAACTAGCAAAAGTCGGGGAAAAGAGCCCTGTCCGCCTGGTTTCCTAAAAAAGGAACAAGCACTTGCAGGGTGCTTTCGAGCGTAGACAGGGCATGATAACACTGCTTGGCCGGGCGGATAGATACCTGCGGTTATTACCTATTCATTATACGGAGAAGTCCATGCTGCTATTGCACATATGGACCATGAGACAACAATGGTGGAAACGCCCCCTTTGATTGCGAGCGAGCGAGTGTCCTGCTGACGCCATGCAGTTTGCGTGACGAGTATGGAATTGCAGTATTAGCAAGAGATATTTCGCCATGAGCACGAGCTTGGCTCTACTTGAGCCGTGCCCAATCTCTAGTCTCGCCGGTCCGGGGCTTGTCCTATCTTTTGTTCCTCACTGGGCTGGGTTGCATCTCGTGGCAGCCGACAACAGTTCAGCCAGAGGCTGGGTGCCGGATGGCATGAAGAGTACAGAGTACATTAGTTACATGTCCACCATTCTTTGGGGTATGCGTAAACCTAGCATAAACCAAAACATCTTGGATTTGTTCAAACCCCCATATTAAACTCAAACGTTTCATCTTGCACTGTTTGTTTACCACTTATCGAGGTTCAAGTTTCGGTAGAGTACATGGAAAACTGCCCGGAGAAAGTGGGCGCGTGAGCGATGTGGGGCCGGGCGACCTCGGCATCCATGATCTGTATGCGAGATCCAACCAAGTTGATAGAGCAGGGCTGGGTAGGCTGGTTGAGGCTTTCAGAACCCACGATGATGGGATGCCTGAACTAAATTGAGTTTGAGCAGAAAAGGGGCCGGAAGCTCGCAACTTGCTCGTAACTTGGAAATAACGCCAGGATGCGTCATATCATCAGAGCAGACGACTCACGAGGCACGGGCAATGTCATGGAGCTGACAGGACGGGAGGCTAAAGCCAGTCTAGCTCTGCAGGTGCTGCTATCGTTATCGTTATCGTGCTCATGCACTTGTTAACCTTCTGACTGGAAGTAGGCGACTGACTCACTTGCCCTGCTTTGACCCTGGCCTGGGTTTGTTTGGTTTGGGGTCTGTCACGGGGTCAACCGCAAGGGATCTGTTAGCCTTTTTGATCACTTCAATATCTCTTGTTGCCCAGAGTCAGACTCAGATTCAAGTCTCAAGAGTATCCGTAAGAGTCACTCAATTGCCTGGCGCCTGCATCTCCCACGATCCCCTGCGTGTGTGTCTCAGTCGTCCACACCCACTTGTGAGGCTGTCATTGTGAGCCAAATCGAGAGTAATACTTGTACTTGTATCCGTACCTTGAGGCTGATTACCACACAAACCCCATGTGCACCAACATCCACCATCCCTGTCAATTAGACATGTCCAGCCTCCAGGACCCTCTGACGCCTGCGGCAGTTCACACGCTAAAGAGGTACTCTATGGCTACTTGTAGGCACACAGTCACTGCGCGCAGCCATTCCTCCATTTTCCCCTTCTAGAAACCCGACTCGACTCAACTCGTCTGTGCCACTTCGTTTATCTCAATCACCTCAACCTCTGATAGTCTACCGCTTTCCTGTCTTAGATAAACTCTGTGCAAAGCCTGATTCTTTTGTCCTTCGCTTGCGCAACGTCCCTCGTTTGACTGCCTATACGTCCAACTTTATCGCCCGCCATCGCCTCTCCCCCGAGTACGTACACAGTACTTTGCGTGTGGGACGCAACCTCCACCAGCCCGTCTCTCAGACTCGCACTCACACGCTGTGTACTACCGCCTGTACCTTAACACGCTACACCCTTTTCAGCAACAACCAGAAGGGTCGACTACGTACGAATAATCGACCTGCATAATTCTAGACTCAGGGCCCAGGACGTGGACGTGGATGACAACATCGCATCAAACCATCGAGTCACCGCTGTCGTCTCGTTTCGTTTCGTTAACCGCCCTATCCGCTTCCGCGGCCCTGGGGGACCTATCTCCAGACTCCGATCACGCCTCAGTGCTGTACTGTACCGAAATGCACTGCACTGTACCCGACTCAGGTCAGCGGCTGGTGGCTCGTATAGCGCCTCAGATTGGATCTAGAGGGTCGGGTCACTGTCAAGTCCCTGCGGTGCCGTGTTAGTCACCTGCCCTGCCCATTCAGCGTCCTAGGTACAGTCCCTATTCCTATCCCGGCGCATTCTTATCCTTATCCTGCCCTGTCGCACCAGCACCAGCCCAAGCATCGACATCCCGGCAAGCCCCCTCTGCCTCTGCCTCTGCCTCTGCCTGTCTCTACCTGTCGCAGCGCATGGCAAGGTACACTACGCTACCCACAGAAGCATAGAATCCCCCGGCCGTGATCGCCGTTGCTTGTGCCGTCACCATATCGTTGTCACACGCATCCCCCATGGCCTCTCGTTCGTCCCTTTTCCCATTTTCTGTTTTCACTTGTCCTCTTCTCTTTTTCTTCGGTTGAAACGAGTCCTCGGCCTCGAATCCCATCGTTTGTTCTACCCATCCACGTTTATATACACTAACTCTTGTGTTTGGCTCGTCATTGCAGTGCAGGCGCGCACCGAGTCAGGTCTCATCTATACATACGCACCCTTTCGGATACCTACCTTTGCCTCTGAGCTAAGGTAGCCTTATCCTGTCCGTCTTCGGCTGTTCGCCCATAGCCATAGCGGTCCTTCCGCCCTCACCGATCGCTTGCTAGTTTATCAACCGTCAGCGTAGATCGTCGCCTGTCGTCCGTCCTTTATCGCCTTCGCCCTGGTTGATAAGCACCCTGTCGACTCCTACTCTCTTCTCGCCTCTTTCATCTCGCCTGTTGGCGTTTGCGATAGCCTCCCATCCATTGATTACATGACGACCTTCTCTGCGACAGATCACCTTCGAACCTCATAAGCCTGAGGGCTACCGACGAATCCGACTCTTTTCCTACCATCGATAACAACAAACAGGGAGCTATGGCGGGCCCGCAGGAGTCTTCGACCTCCTCAGGGTCCAGGAAGTCGGGCAGTCGTGCTGTAGGACAGTTCAACATCGGCTCCGAGATTGGTAAAGGCAGCTTTGCTCAGGTGTATCTGGGCTGGCATAAGGTACGACAGAGCTCCTATCTTGCCTTTGAGTTGCTTCCCTATCGTCGCGCCAAGTTGTGCTGCTAGTCTGTCGCCGTTGCATCACCCAGCTGGCTTGTCGGACTACCGCCTTTGGTATCACAAGTTACATGGAGCAACACCTTAGCTTGTTCCATACAGATCGTTTGCTAACAAACACGATGATAGGAAACCAAGGCTGCTGTCGCTATCAAGTCCGTTGAGCTTGAGCGTCTAAATAAGAAGCTTAGGGAGAACCTCTACAGCGAAATCCAAATCCTAAAGACATTACGCCACCCACATATCGTTGCCCTTCATGACTGTCTTGAGTCGACCAGCCACATCAACCTGATTATGGAATACTGCGAGCTTGGTGATCTATCCCTATTCATCAAGAAGCGAGAGAAACTATCCACGCATCCCGCCACACATCATATGGCACGCAAGTATCCGAGTGCGCCGAACTCCGGTTTGCATGAGGTAGTCATTCGACACTTCTTGAAACAGCTGACTAGTGCCCTCGAGTTCCTGCGCCTCAAGAACTATGTACACCGAGATGTCAAACCCCAAAATCTCTTGCTACTGCCCTCACGATCTTTCAGAGAGCAAAGGAGTCGCCCGGTTATGCAAGCCAGTCAAGACTCGTTGATCCCTATCTCCGGCCTAGCATCTTTGCCTATGCTCAAGCTCGCCGACTTCGGCTTCGCCCGTGTGCTTCCCTCCACTTCCCTGGCTGATACCCTTTGTGGGTCCCCCCTGTACATGGCCCCAGAGATTCTCCGATACGAACGATATGATGCGAAAGCCGATCTTTGGTCTGTGGGAACTGTGCTCTATGAAATGAGCACAGGTCGCCCTCCGTTCCGGGCTAGAAATCATGTTGAACTATTAAGAAAGATCGAGGCTGCCGAGGATGTTATCAAGTTCCCCAGGGAGGTAACAATTAGTTCCGATCTCAAGGCTCTAATTCGAAGTCTACTCAAGAGAAGCCCGGTCGAGCGACTCAGCTTTGAGAACTTCTTCACACATCAAGTAGTCACCAGCGAAATTCCCGGTTTGGTGGAGGACGATATTCCACGACCCGTCAGGCAGGAGCCTCGAGACCCGAGATCAGCCTTTCAAGGGGGGTCGCCTTCATTATCATCCCGTAGCCCCCGTCAAACCGGATACGAATCGCCCCGAGATGGCATTGCTTTGAGGTCTCCTCGAGAACAGTATCCGAAGTCGCCGCAGACGGGAAGCCCTGGAGATGGCCGATATCATCGGCAATCGAGTGAAAGTCATCGAACGACTGGCAACTCACCTCGTGATGTAGGGGAGGGCTTAGGCATCCGTCGCCCAATACCTCACCATGCGGCGACTGCTCCTATTCAGCCGCGTATTCAGGATAGAGGAACTGGTCGTGATAGAGTCTCACCTACCTCTCTTCTCAACCAGGCACGCAGGGGCAGAGCTCTGAGCAATCCACCGATTACAGAAGAAGAGAAGGCGGCCCAAGATGTTGCCCTTGAACGAGAATATGTGGTTGTTGAGAGACGGCACGTTGAGGTCAATGCCCTTGCAGATGAGCTGGCAGCCAACGAGAAACTTGGTGACGCATCTTCACAAAGATCTGGGCCCATGACTCGACGATATACTCAACAGGGAGCGCCCACATCCACAACAGGAGCAATCGCTACTCCATCTGCTCGCAACGCTTTAGTAACTCAGGGACGCCACGATCGGAGATCATCATATGAGAAGGCTCTTTCTGCTAGTCCGGGATCGGCCTCAAGTGCTATCTCCAAAGCTATTCAAGATGCTAGCCTGCGTCTGTTTGGATTCAAGGTCCCTCCTCTGCGAGGTGCGCCGAAGGGCCCATCTCCGCCTCTGTACCAAGCTTTCCCAACGTATCCAACTCCCCAGGCGCCAGTAGGGCTATTAAGCGACGGCAGAGGCGCTCAGGGTACCGATGAGGATGGTAAAGCTGCACAAGCTATAGAAGAGTTTGCAACCCGAAGCGACTGTGTCTACGGTTTCGCTGAAGTCAAGTATAAGCAGCTTGTGCCATTGGCGCCATCGGCTGACCACATCCTGGGCGGCCTTGAACCTGAACAACTGACCACTGAAGATGACGGTTTGACGTTTGAAGCGATCGTTGCCCTATCAGAGGAAGCTCTTGTTTTATATGTCAAGTCCCTCACTCTTCTAGCTAGAGCTATGGACATCGCCAGTCTGTGGTGGTCCAAAAAGAGTCGCGGAGAAGCGGGCACTGGTCTATCAGCAGCGACTGCTCAGACCGTTGTTCAGCGCATCAACGCTGTAGTCCAGTGGGTTCGACAACGCTTCAACGAGGTGTTGGAAAAGTCGGAAGTTGTGCGTTTGAAGCTCACGGAGGCACAGAAGCAACTGCCGGAAGACCATCCAAGTCACCCATCCAATCATGGCACTGAATCGATTGCTTCCTCCGCAGGTGGCGCCACGAAACAGGTTTACCTAACTCCTGGTATAAGTGCCGAGAAGCTTATGTATGATCGAGCACTCGAGATGAGTCGTGCGGCAGCAATTGACGAAGTAACCAACGAGAACCTCTCCGGTTGCGAAATATCCTACATCACAGCCATTCGAATGCTTGAGGCCGTATTGGACAACGACGATGAATCAGGCCCAGATGCGAAAAGGTTGTCTACGGGTAAAGAGAGTGAGCAAGTTGCTGTCAAGGACGCAGGCGGTGGTGAGCTTGACTGTGACGAGGAGGCACACGTTCGCAAAAGTAGGTCATCTGAAAGCACGTTATTTAAGATAAGAGCTAACAAACATGCAGTGATTAGAATGATCACGGGACGACTTGCAGCTGTGCGCAAGAAGCAACAAATGATTGCTGAGGCCAACAGCAAGGTGACCCACGCCTTTCAGCAGGCAGCGCGTCGTCGAAGCGGCGACATCACACCACGCAGTGTTCCCTCTCATGCATCCTCCTAAGTTGGAGAAGACGACACTCATAGCGAAGCGCCATGACCCATACGTACAACGTTACTTGTCATACCATTTTGACATCTTGATTCATTTCCATCTCTTGCTATTTGCTATACTTGAATTTAGGGCGCTATGGAGCTTGGCTTGCGGCTCACAGTAGCAGGCCAGCGGATGACCATTGAGTACAGAATCTATGGAGCGGGCGTTAAGGATTTGTCTTACTTGCGCATGGCTGGGAGAGCATTTCATAAGTCGGCGTTTTTGGATTACTTTCAGTTGTTGCTCTTTCTCTTCTATTGTATCTTTTGTTCTTGGTTTCACATGTTCGTCTATCGCCTTTGGATTGAGGAGTCCAGCACCCCGGACAGGACACTTCAGGGTGAAGACAAGAGACGGTGTCTTTTGTGTATATCAGACGCGGCATGCAGCAGCCATTGTGGGCTAGGGACGAGGCACGTTCAGTTATTCTGCAATATTGCAGACTGTGGAGGTATCGATGCCCAGGGGAAAGGGCAAAAACGAGAAACAATGACAATGAATAGGTCTCCCTTGTTGAGTCCTGGTCTTGCAATTATTTGGTTCGTAGTGAAGTTACAAGTTGGTAGGAAGTTTCAGTCTTCTCCTAACAGGTAGTGTTGACCTATGAAGATATATTGATTGCTTGGCCAAGTTCGTGATAGCTCTCCCTGTTCGTGCACTGGCGGTGCATTCACCGTATCTTTGTTCTTGGCAGACGCCTGAAACATGGCATCATGTTACAAGTCTTTGTTCTTTCAGGACCCAATCTTTTACCTAGAAGTTCCAGTATATAAACCCTTGTGCATGCATCCTTATTCTCCTCACTATATTCCTCACCTAAACTCAACGTAAGAAATCATGAGTGAGAGTTACTACCCTCCCTCATTTATCCTATCTGAGGTCATCCGCGAGCTGGATCCTGATGCACCACCTGCTGCTCCGCTTGACCTGCTATCAACTATCCCACTACTCTTTTTCCAGCGACGAGAAAAGCTCCGTCAGGAGAGATTAGCCCGCGAAGATGCACGGCTGGAGGCTAAACACGTCGCTGCTCGAGAGGCAGGTAGGAGAAAGCAACGCCTGCAGCAGGAGCAAGAAGCAGAAAGAAGGAGGCTAGAGAGCATAGACCTTCTTCCTCCTGTTCGCGAAAAGGACATGACGCCCTGCAGCAACGAGGTCGATGCCCTTATGGACGACGAAATCGCCCAAGTAGCTAAAGGTCCTGGTCTGAAGCGCACAAAGGGTGAGACGGAAGAGCAGTACGACGAGCGTATGAAAGCTCTCGAGCGTCGCATCTACAGAATTCAATGGATTGAGGTCAAGCGCAGGTATAAAGCGCCTCCCCAGTACGTAGAAGGCTTTCCCACGAATCTCGTCAACGTACATCGCCATATTCGTCCTATCATTCCCGTGTTCCAGGCGGAAATGTTTGCTTGTCTTCAGTGCAAAGTAAAAGGGAGACGGTGTTCACGAAACAGCAACGGGTCACACAGATGCGAACGATGTAGACGCGACGGTCATCGCTGTCTGGTCAAGCAACGAGAAGGGAGAGATGACCACGATGAGAGATCGTGGAGGTTTGCGAAAGCTCAGCGACATGCAGAGCTCCGGCTGGAGGTGAAGAAGTGGGTGAGGAGGTTGGAAAAGAAAGCCAAGGTTGGGGGCATCCAGCCGCTGCCAGCATGGCCTGAGAAACAAGACTCAGACGACACAACAAACCAGGATGATACGTCCAAGAGATGGCAAGACTTCTTGAAGGGCTGTGCTAAGCGGGAGTTGAAGTGATTAGTGCGTGCAACAGAATTGGTTTGCGTTTCTTTGAATATATGCCTTCCCATGACATGTTTTCCCATATCAATCAAATACCTGCTTTCACTTGTGATATTTGTTAAGTTCTACAATAAGATCCGTAGTCCCACCATTTCAAAAGCTTGTTGCTTTCCCATGATATCCCACAAAAGATAGAATCAGAGTCCCATATCAACGACCAAGTCCCAAGTATTACCCGCGAGTGCTCCCAAATATTTTGTCGTCTTCAACGAAGCCGAAGTTGAGGAGGTGGGTGCAGCATGTCAACCCCGGCGGGCCCTTGAATCCTCACATCGTGTGTACTCTTTCGCTTCTTGGGGCTTGCCGGTGGTGCCAAGGCAGAGGTAGCGAGAGTATCGAGAGGAGTACTCGGAAGAATAGGGATCTTGTCGACAAGGAACTTCGATTTCGTTCTCTCAAGTGTAGACAGAACGTTTTGCCGATGATGATGCTTAGCAGGCGCCCGCAAATGTCGGTCCAGCCCAGGCAAGGGAAGCCCTGCAGTATCATGATCCCTGGATCTTGGAACTCTTCTACGTTTGGACGGGAGCTCGATGGTTGACGGATGACTAGGCTTAAGGAAGTCCTTGCAAGGTGGTTGGGCTTGCTTCATCTTTGTCTGAGTCTGGTGTGCCTCCGACTTCGTGAAATTGGCATTAAGTGGCCGTGTTGGTACCGCGAAAGTTGATATTGCTCGATCAGCTTTACTTCCGAGTTTAGCTTGTGTATTGAAGTCGTCTTCAGACTTCTCAGGGGAAATTTCGACTCGCGTAGGCGTGGTGGTGAAATACTGGCTGGTCGAGGATCCCGTTCTTGTGGGCGTTGGTGGGTTGCTCAAGGCAAGATCGGGCAGCACCCATGGCATCGGCTTGAGCTTGTTCTGAGGCTTCCAAGAGGACAAGATCCTGTAGTCCATTCGCTTGTACAGTTCCTGATTCTTTTTCGGACTGCACAGCCAGTCATGGCTCCTCGCCTCATGAGCACTGATTCTGTGCAAGGGGTTCAGTTTCAAACAGTTCCAGACGAAGTCGACGCCGTCAGAAGAAGGCCGTTTCGGTAAGGTATTGAAGAGCTGCGCGATATACTCTCCAAGCTCTTCTTTGTCCATCTTGTTGAGCTCTGTGTCGTGGTGGTCAGATGCTATGAGCAACAGTGCAACAACACCCAGGGACCAGATATCGACAGCTGATGTATGGGCTTGCCCGCTTGTCGTAAACTCCCTATAATTTTCAGCAAGTGACATATCTCAAGCACGGAAGTCACCTACGGCGCCTGATAGCCTCTTGTACCAGCATTTGTAATCATTCTACTGCGTCGAGGGACAGCAGAGTTGCCAAAATCCGAAAGCATAACTCGATGGTACGCGATCTTGGGGGAGTAGGCCAAAAGGATGTTCTCTGGTTTGAGATCACGGTGCACGATTTCTTTCTCGTGAAGATAGCAGAGGCCACGAACTACTTGGCGGATAATGATTCGCGAATCCAATTCTTTGACAGTACCATGGCGGTGGAGGAATGACATGAGATCGCCACCCGAGGCAAGCTCGGTAAATGTGTAACTGATATTGTCAAACGATGTTACATTAAACCGCAAGTTCATGCTTACAGTGAGTGCTGAGACGATATCGCGTCTACATAAGGGAGGATGTTGGGCTATGTTGAGTCAGTGATGATGGTCTTGGTCCAGAAGGTGAATTGACTCACATGTCGCAGCTGGCGCAAAATGTCGGCCTCTTGAAACTTGCGGCGGATGTCCTCTTGAGAATTCTTTCCCTGAATCTTGTCGAGGTTGATCAACTTGCAGACCAACTGTTTTCCCGTTTGGACATCTTTTGCGAGGCAGACGGCGGCTTCAGCCCCTTGGCCGAGACAATAATCCGTGACGCTGTACTTGCTGGCAAACAACTACAATATTTAGCTCTAGCCATCCAGGTAAATCCGAAGACATTGACTCGGGCCTACCTTGCACTCCTCTTGCTGTAGGCTCGTCAGCTCATGACGAGGAGGTGGCTGATTTTGAACGACTGTAAACTTCTAGTAAGGTCGAATCTCAATCACATCACCATCCTGCAGCAGGTAGCCAGAGGTGATTTCTGGGCCAGAACCAATGAGCTGACCATTCACAAAGGTTCCATTCGAAGACTTCCGGTCCCGCACATAGATGTGGTTGACAGTTGGTTCGTACACCACAGCGTAGATCTCGCAGTGGTTCCGGGAGACCGTCGTGTCGAGGTCATTGTCGACCGCCAACGTGCTATGAATGTGGTCAATATGTACGGTCTTTTAACGCAGTTGGGCCCTCACTTTGAGCGGGGATCTCGTCCAATCCTAAAGATTTCTCTTTCCCAGACCGGAAACAACTCTAAGGAACTGGTTAGAAAGAACCACTGGAAAAGATGTGCAACAGATCGTGGGATTCTGGAAAGCATACGCTGAGATTGATGGTCGCTTCTAGTGTCTACCAGATGAAGATATGCAGCTGGTATTTCCTGCGATGCGCGGGTTGCATCCTCATCCATCTTGCTTGGAGCTCACAGGTCGCAATCGTGGCTCATCTGCTGGTGTAAGTGCTCTGCTGTGTTAGTCAACTGAGAAATATCGGTATAGCAAGTGCACAAATCCATGAGATTTAGTGGCGGTGTCGATGTTTCATGAGAGTCAAGATCAATTGAGAGGGCTCAACTCTGTTCGCAAACAGGTCGGCTCAATTCCTGTTGTCAAGTCCCGAACAATAGCAATTGTTCCTTCCGGTTTCAATCAAGCACTGCACTGTGCATACAGCTCCCGTGCGCTCTACTGCACTGTACCCGCCTCTCGTCGCCCACCCAAGTTCTAATAGCAAGTTTTTTACTAACAGTAATACTATTAATCTTTAAGATATCTCTACTTGGGATCTATTGGAGATTAATATATATTCAAGTATTATGTGTAAATAATATACAATATACTACATAGAAAAAAGTATACTATAACACATTAAACTATTATATTAGTAGGTTTATAATAGCCTTAGTTAGAGAGTTTTAAATAGTAATACTTAAAGCAGCTAATAATATACTGATAGTACTTTTGATTTTTTAACTTTAACCTTTAATATATGTAAAGTATTAATTTATTTCTTATAATATTAATACTAAGAGCTTTTTTAGGTAGGTCTAAACTTAGTATGTTTTATTAATTTATATATATAATACATAATGTAACTGTAACTATACTAAATAAAAAGGCTATTAAAGAGGTAGGCCCGATGTAGCTGTGGGGCAGTTTAGGATTTTGAAAATCCGTTTCTAAGCCTACCATAATCACAAACACAGCCCACTTCAGAAGCACGGCAGTAGTTCTTCCAGGTCCTCACTTTTTTGTCACGTGCTGCGAGGGGCTGTGTACCCTACTGCATCAAGGTTAAAGCTCCTTTCTCTCATTTCAGAAGTTGTTCCTCATCCTATCACGATTCTCATCTACGAAAGAGTAAGTTTACGCGCTGGCTTGGCTATGAGCTAGGAGTTTCCGGCCGGTGTCTGAGCTGAGCTCTTTGCCGCCGCGAGCTGCCTGTTTGTGGTACTTCATGCGCACAGTTGCTAACAACTTCCAGCACCGTCGTTCAAGATGAGAGCCAAATGGAGAAAGAAGCGGGTTCGCCGCCTCAAGCGTAAGAGAAGAAAGATGAGAGCTAGATCGTGAGTCGCATTGTCCCTGTCGACATTGAGTATCGCTGACCGTCCCCGCAGCAAATAAGCACCTCGCACCTCAACCTGACTCGACCCATCTTTTATGATGTTACGACTTCACACGTCTGAACGATACTCTGGCCGAAGCTGCGCACTCGCCAATCTGGCGCCTATGGGATGTCCCACGACGCATTGAGCTGGGATTTGACTTTGGGAGCTACGTCAGGTGGTAGGGACCCCGCACTTGAGCGGCTGTTCGGGCACACAATGAATATCAAGGGGGATGGGATTATGATAATTGGACGGTCAGGAACCAGGCGGTGTTATGGATTGATGATCATCAGGTATGCTTGCAAACGCGATGCATTTAAACCTGATCGGTACTTCCAAGACAAAGAAATACAGAGAATGCCTCTGCCAAATATCGTACCCTTTGTGACTCGCCCTTGTTATGTTTGTTCCAGCTCCAGCTGGAATTAGAGCTCCGCCCTGCGCACGCGAGCTTGTTTTTCCAGGCAATGCGTCCAAGATTGCCAATTATCCTCAATCATTCTGCTATTGAAACACTGTCTTGGACGTTCGAATTGAATTGAAATTTCACAATAAAACTGACGATAATCAGTTGTGCGCAAGACCTCAGCTTGTGCGACGTCACTGGACGTTAGCGCCGCTTGTACCTACCAACTGATACGTACCTAGGTAGACCCATTTTTGGTCGTATCCATTTGTAGTAAACTTTGTAGGTGGCAATTATATGAGGGTTAAAGTCCGGGAAGTATTGTGATAATTTAGAGAGCCTCGCAATACTTCAATTATTAAGTTGGAATAGCATGTTCAAATATTGGTCTCTTTGAAGTGCTTCGACAAGGTTTCATTGCTCACCCTGTCACCAACTGCTCTGGTGGAGCAACAGTGAGTCTCCCACCGCCTTCCCTTTCCTTACCCAAAGCGGGTCTTCTTTTTCTGCCAGCAGGTGGGACATGCATTGCCAAAAAAATTCTTAGTACGGCAGACATGGGGATATCTTCAACGCGACAATCTGCACAATGGGTTCAGATAATAAAAAGCGCAAGAGAAGCGGCGACGCTACCTCAAAGACGAGGAAGAAGGTTGTCATCGATGCGCCTCCTCCAACAGCGACCGTCTCCTCGGTTCTCAGACCCAAGTTCTGTCCTCCAGTCATAGGTACCAACCTCTTCCGCTTCAGTTGGAAGCCTGACCGTCGTGCGATATTGACCTTGGGATATAGCGACGGCTGTTGGCTTTGAAGTACCAAAGAACATTCCGTTCCACGCATATGCGCCCAACAATGCCGCCAAATCAAAATCCAAGCAGCCCCAGTCGGCGGGTGAGAAAGACTTCCTGCTACACTCGAACGCACACCGGACTATGGACTACACAGTCAAGGCAGAGGGGCCTAGAGGAGAGAAGCCTGCGTTGAATCACTTTCTCGGAATCTATGATCCCAAGACAGGCAAACTCGAGGTGGTTGAGGCAAAGAAGATGACCATGAGGGCATCAGTACGGGCGAGACAGGGCGCTGCTGCCTCAAACGAGCGCAATATGAAACAGGTACGCTTGTTGTGCGATTGGATCAATAGGTTTAATGTACTAACCAGCCTCAGACTATGTCGGAACTCAAGACCGACCTGGGCCAGACGTTCGGTACCAAGAAGGCGAAGAAGGCTATCCAGGAGAACGTCTTGAACGCGATTGCGCCTCAGAAAAAGGCTGGGGATGCTCCTACCAAGATCGACGCCGCGGCCCGTGCCATGCTCAGCTCTGTCGGAGAAATAACATCAACTATGGCCTCGAGAGAAGAACTTCAAGCGGTTGTGGATGAAGCTAAGCCTGTGCCCGCGGCCAACCTGGAAGCGACCGAAATTCAAGACGTCTACGACCCCAACAAGATTATCGGAGCCGACATCCTCAAGCTGGTGCCAGTTCGAGAATGGCAGGAGAAGGTGCAGCATAAGGAGAGCATTCAAGTACCTTCGCGTTTTGTTGCTGCGCGTGTGAACCGGGTGGCAGGTAACGAAGAGGCCGTGGACCGACTACGTGTGCTACGTTATTTCTTCTTCGTTCTGCTCTTCTACCTCCACACCAAGCCTGGAAAAGCCCGTGGCACCCGAGCCATCCCACCACGCGAGAAGCTCAGGGAGCTCTTGGCTCCTGCCCCTGAGGCTGTCATTGAGAGCATCCGCCGCAAGTTCTCCGACCGAGGCGAGATGCGAAAGTTCCACATGGATTTACTGATGACGCATTGCTGTGTGTTCGCAAGCATCGTCGACAACTTCGAGGTGGATACACAAAACCTGCGCGATGACTTGAAGATCGATCAGAAGACCATGAACTCCTACTTCCACGAGATCGGAGGTCGTGTCAAGCCTGTGACGAACAAGGATACCAAGACCACGGTGCACCTGGCACGTTTGACGCTGCCTTTGAGCTTCCCTAAACAGAGGCACATTGTCCCCAAGCGCCGATAAGAGTAACTCCTGAACAGATAAGATGATATATGTATGGTCTAATACCTGATATCTATGGGTCTTTTCTGCTCTAGGACTGACTCTTGAAAGACTATACTCTTTGATGATGAAACACATTTGACTTGGTAAACGTCTACTGAAATCCGCTTCCTTAAGGAATTGCTGAAGTTCAAGGTGAAGAGGCCGGGGCTGGGGCTGGGG
>JAALXI010000313.1:0-74513 GCA_012977755.1 Fusarium nurragi | reverse complement strand
GCGTGCTGGGCGCTGCGCGGTTGTTGGCGCAGCCGCGCAGGTGCCAGACTAGCTCTGCGCACTGCGCGATGCCCGTTGCGCCGAGAGGGTGGCCCTTGGAGATGAGCCCGCCCGAAGGGTTGACCAAGTACTTTCCCCCGTAGGTGATGTCGCCTGCGCGCACGAGCTCGTGGGCCTTGCCCTTGTCGCAAAGATTCAGAGCGTCCAAGGTGATCATCTCGTTTGCGCTGAAGCAATCATGTACTTCGACGACTTGGACGTCACGGGGTGAAATGCCAGCTTGTTCTGTTGCCTCCTGCATGGCGCGCTGCGTCATCTCGTAGCCCATCAAGTCGATGGCGCTGCGGGAGAAGAGACTTGGGGCGTCGGTTGCTAGGTGCTGGCCTGCGATCTCAACGGCTTGTTCACGGAGATGAGGACGGGCGTTGAGGAATTCCTCGGAGACGATGATGGCTGAAGCGCCGCCGTCTGAAGTTGGACAACACTGCAGTTTGGTTAAAGGCTCGTGGATCATGGGAGATTGGAGAATTTGTTCCTGAGTGTAGACCTGTTGGAACTGAGAGTAGGGGTTTTTGGGCGAGTGAGCGTGGTTGATGCGTGCAATCTCTGCAAAGTCCTCAGCCTTGGCCCCATATCTATGAGAAAGTCAGTATACATCTTCTCCTCGTCTCTGGCGGTGGTCGATACTCACTTCTCCATATACTCTCTTCCGGCATTGCCAAACATCTGGGCCGCCCCAGGAGCATTAGTGACACCTCTGGTATCCGCCATCATCTTCACCGAGGTCCCAGTAGGAGTCTCCCTATCCTTGAAGAAAGTCTGCAAGCTCCCGGGCATCATCTTCTCAAAGCCGACAACCATGACACAGTCCGCGGCCCCGTGCTCAACCAAGGTCCGGGCCATGTTAATGCCGGTGCTGCCGGTCGAGCAGTTGTTGTTTACGTTGTAGATGGGGATCTGGGTCATGCCGAACTGATAGAAGACGCGCTGGCCGCATGTGCTGTCGCCGTAGCAGTAGCATGCGATGCCCTGGTCTACATCGTCGTAGTTGATCTGCGCGTCCAGGAGCGCTTTGATGCCGGCTTCGAAGCCGAGCTCCGTGTAGTCGACTCTGCCGCGGGGTTTGATGAACTTTGTCATGCCCACGCCGAGGACGTAGACGGGCGACTTTCTCTTGGCAGGCATTGTGATGTTTGTCAGAGACAGTCAGGTTGGTTTAGTGAACAGTAGGTGTCAACGTTGGTTGCTAGATGCAGAGGCGTGCAGCCGGTAGATATATGTATAAACTTATATTGTACTCATGATATCACCAATTCACTCTCCAGCCGCTCCGGGATCTACACAACCACCCCTGGCTCTCATCCCAATCGGGCAAACAACTCGGTCCAAGCACAAGCTCTCTTCAAATGAAATACCCCAGGTTTAAAGTGCGACATGGTGCGGGGGAATCTGAGGGACCGAGATGCCGAGGCTCGTTTGCTTCTGGGCATTTTCTCTGTTGACTATGGTCGACGCCGGGTTATATCCATCGCTCGCGATGTGAGCCTCGAACTCGCATCTCTTTGTCGGTAACAAGAGAGGATGAGATAATGTTAGATCAATCCACTGGCAGTAATGGGCCTGCTTGTACACTACCGGCCGAATAACTCGGCGCCGTGATTCAGTCGGCCGAATGGATACAATAACATGTCTACTCACAATGGGAAGACACCAGGTATAAAATGAAGCCATTTCAAACTCTGGATCTTTGCTGAATCATATTAAATCACAAAAATACATCTCCTTGTCTGCTCAAGTTACCATCGTTGCCCCCTGAAAGATCTCACTTACACGCTGCACCCTCAAAACTCCACGATGCACATTCTCCTCCTCAGCACATCAGACCGCAAAGGCTCCTTAATTCTTCGCTCTGCTCTATCCCGGAACTACACTGTCACAGTTGTTACTCCCCAGAACGCATGCGCCTCCCACTACACCAACGTCACTCTTATCACTGGCTCGCCCACATCTCAGTGTGATCTCGAAGCAGCATTGCAGACCCCAACCTCCCCAGAAGCCGTCATTCTCGCCTTCGACCGAGCCGATGTATTAGAAATAGCCGCTCGGGCACTGTTGAGCGCCGTGAAATCTCTCCATCACTCTGTTGTGAACACGGTGAAAGCTTCACACTCCGATATCTCTCTACCGCTCCGTCTTGTGTTCAGCCAATGTGATGCTACGCAGATGGGATCTAATTACTACAATACGGTCGATGCGATTGTGCGAGAAAGTGGCTTGCCTTTCGTTCTCACCCAGTGTCCTCGTCTGGCCCGAGAACCCATCAGAACTATTCGTGCCTCTCCTGGTGATGGACGTGGCGCTGCTTGGTTAGCTGCTGTCAAGAGAGACAGCACTGCACAGTTGCTAGTTGATACAGTTCAAGAGGATGAGTCGAATAGGAAGACCTGGTTTGATGCGAGAGTTGTATGATTGCTTGGGTGCGTACTGCTTGGTATTGGTTCACCATCTGGTATACAACTTGTTCAAGGCTTCGTCTATCAATCCCCCTAAAATCATCTCCTTTGCTATCTTGCGCATCTTAAAATACTCCTCATCGGTTGGTTCATACAAGCACAAAGCATATAAAAAAGCTTACACCTCAACCATCTAACCCAGATACGCCTCGCAGGGCCACGTATGGCCAAAGGTATAAAGGCGTTATAAATAGAAAACATCCCATATGTTGAGATAACTCACTCAACGCCCGCTGAACTTCCAAGACCTGGCATGTCTTCAACTTGTAGACTCGCTTGCCACAGCTATTGTGGCACCCTCTACACAGACGTCCAAGTCACCACCTTTGCGGTGCTTCCAAGACAAGGAACACAGTAGAGCGGGAAGAGGAAGTACAGACAACAAAAAGAAGCGGAAGCATAAAGCTTTCCCCAAGAAGCATGCCCACGGTCCATACATGATCCCATAACTGTTATTCCCACCCGTCCCATAACATCCAATTGTCGAAATCGCTAACGGCTGCTGGTACTCCGATCGAGTTTCGTTGATACATAAACGGCGCATGATGCCTGTAAGCATCCCCCTGATACCCATCCATGGAAACGCCGGGGCCCATCGGAACACTGTCGAGATTCATATTTGTTGCTCTTGAGCAGCGATCCAATATCATACGAAGACTCTGCACAATATCCTCTGTCGTGACTTCTGGCCTCGACACACAGTCCAGTACAACCGATAAACACACCACATCCTTAGTGTCACGACCACTGATGTTACGAACCAGTAGGTCCAACGTCTTCTCCACAGTACTAATCAGTCGAGACGGAGACCAGAGCACCAGGTTTTCTGGGCTGTAAGTCGGGAAGTCATCTGAAGAATCAGGGGACATGCGCAAAGCTTGCGTTCCAAGCCCAGAACTATCAGAAGCTGGGCGCACTGCCGACCGAATATAGAAACACACGCTCAAGGCCGCCTGAATGATATCCTTCTTCAGCACCTGATGATACATCTCGGCAATGTCCTGGAAGTGCGCGAGCATAGGATCCAGTTCATCCAAATATTTCATGATGACCATCGAAGATCTGAGATATGCTCGAGATATTTGTCCTGGGGCGTCGGATGCTCCTATGGCGAATGGTCGATAAAGCGCAAGTAATGGTCTTCGCACATGCATATCAAGAATGACTCGGGATCTCCACTGTTTGCTCTTCTGCGAATCGCTCAGTATGCCCTGCCTGGGGAAGATGTAGTTGATGTCATCGAGAAATCGCTCGAGTTTGGCCCCCACGTCCAAAATATCTTGGTAGTCCCGGATTGTGTCGATCCTGTTCAACATATGTGCCACTTTCATCCGCACCCCTAGCGTCATGGCTGCGTAGACTTGCATCTGGTTGTCGGTAACCACGTCGATAGGTTTTGAGGGTGGCAGCTCCTTCATATCTGGGTAAAGTTCGATGTCATCCAAATTTCGGGGCGGTCGACAAGTGAAGTCTCCTTCTCGGACTAAACAAGGCAGATTGCTGGCGAGGGAAATATGGAGGTCCATATCAAGGATCGTAAACCACAGTCGGCGGCGCATTTCGCTCAGGTACACAGGAACTCGAGGCTCGAATTCTGAAGGATCACGGTGAAGACCCATCGTCATGGCCATGCGCACGATGGAGCCCAGCGATGTCCAAGAATCCTGTATCCGGGGCGTAATCATTCGTTGTGCATGCAAAAGTAGAACCTCTACCTGAAGCACCTCGAACTCAACCAACTGCTTTCCCCTTAGGCTATCCAGCCATGCCCTGACAAGAGCGCATGCCGTCGGAATATGCACGCCATCAGATCGTTCGTTACCTAACCCCTTTGATTTCGTTTCGAATCTGGACGCAATAGAGCAAAGCGACAGTAGCTGTGGGAGGAAATACTCAGATTGTATTTTACCTTCCCAGAAAAGGTTGTATTGCTCAGTGAACATTGGTAAGTGGACGATTCGGTAGATCGTTTCAGATGTATCCACGTATGAAGCGACGAGCCTGTCGCACACGGCCTTTTTGGGCAGGATGTCTGTCATTCGCTTTTGTACAGGCATCATCGAGTCGACAAAAACAGTAATTGGGGACAACGATCTGCGATACTCGTCGATAAGAGCTTTGTGAAACCGTTTGAAGTTTAACAGAATATCTCGAACGGCACTGTTATTGGAGTGGTTCGCCATGAAATCTTTTGCTTCGTCAAACTAGTAAATTTAGTAAAAGGGCACATCAAAAGACGTCGAGAAAGTATTACCAAGTTCAGCAAGACACGAGGGCTGTTTTGGCCGTGATATCTTGTTCGCAACGCTCCTTGCTTAACGGTCAATCCTCGTATAGTGTCAGAGGACGCGGCAATTAGTCTGCCGCCGCTGCCCTCAGATACAGCAGGGCTCCTGGCCATTAGTTGCCTTTCGAGTCTTTCCATGCGCATTGACAACTCTTCCAATGATGACGCACTTGTAGCATCTCCGTTCCGAACAGGCCCATATGTTGACTCGTTATTGGGAACGGGGGTTCCCGAGTTGAATATGCCGGAACTGCAATTGCGTTTCGGTGGGCGAGCAGGTTCCGGCATCTCGCAGTCGGAGCCATCAGAGAGGTTTGCGGAATCATGATCGATAGCGTATTTACAAGTTCGGTTCGATTTCTGGCATTGAGAACACGGACAAAGGCGATCGCATCGGAGTTTGCGCTTCCGACATTCGGTACAGGACTTGACTGGTCTGGGTCTCTTGACGCTTCGCTGCTGTTGCTGCTGCTGGTGGGTGAGCACAAGGCCTTGTGGTGTTTGTTGGTGTAAGTGGTGAGGCGGAGTTTGTTGTTGCGAAAGAGGCGTATCGTAAGGCGTAGAAGTCAGAATAGACTGGGGAGGAGCTGTGGCAGGGGCGTTTCCCGCATCGTGGGTAGAAGAGTGCGCCGTAGTCATATCAGGCATGCCTGCGGCCATGCGACAGTCGGCTGGGGAATTATACGGTGGAAGGGTGAAGCTCAAGGCTGCAAGGAATCGAAGATCCAGGTGAGAGGTCGGTCGAGCTCGTATGCGAATCAGAAGGGCGCAAGCACACGAAGGTGGAATAAACGGTCAACAAGCAAAGCGAGGCCCGAGGAAAGTGCTCTAACCAGCTTCGAGGACTCGAGTAACAAGTGGGATGTGGTGGTGTAGTCAAGAAGCCGATGACAGCCTCGGCTGGAAAAGGAAGACAGTGCAAGGTCGCAAGCGCACCGGGCTCGCAACAAACATGGCGGACAATGAAAGTAGAAAGGCTCAAGCAAGGTTGAGGAGGCAGGGCCAAAAGAAGTATTGTACAAGGCGAAGCCGAGACGGACAAGTTAGAAAGGCACCACCAGGCACTCGGACGGGAAACGGGGCACAAACGCACAAACGCAGGGACCTTGGGTTAGAGATGGGATAGAATATAGAATGGGATGGGGCGGTTTGAATTGCAAGGCCAGGGTCGTGGAGCTTTACCCTGTTCGAAAGAACGGAAGCTAAAGAAAGCGCAGCGCAGCGCGGCGTAGGCTTTTTCCCTGGCTGCTACCCCGTCTGATTCAGCCACCCCAAAGACGCGATCAGTCCTTGATACCCCCATTCGAAGAAGCAATCAGCAGCACGCAGCGCAGCTCCAGACCTCGTACAATGTCCTACACGACCAGTCAGCATTGGCAACTGACACGTACCTCACAAAAAAAAACGACAATGTCTTTCCAGTGCTACTTTAAAAAGAGGTCCAGCCCAACTCAACCTAGCCCAACGGGTCCACTACCCTAGTTCGCAGACGCAGACGCATACACATACGCTCTCGCAGGTGCACTGCTTGGTGCTTGCTGGATCGCCCGACTCGCGCGACCGCCAATCTCGTAGAACTAGTAAAGGCCAGGAGGCGTTGAGTCGCCGTCCGCAGCTGGAGATATTTAACTTGGCGGGGGACCAGTTTGATCGGCCGATGGAGACAATCCAGACGGATGGATACCACATCTTCGGTGATCAATGCGATATTAGACCAGAACCTGGCTAGAACGTCTTGTAAGAACGGGTCCAGTTCTTGACAATGCCGATCACTGCGAGTTGACCAGCCATTGTGGACATCTCCGAGGGAGAGTTGTGAGAGTCAGGTACGACCAAGACTGCGATAAGCCATTGATGATGAGATTATCGGTCAAAAGCGAAAATTACCAGTTTATGAGATGCTGAACTAGATGCATGCAGTCCTCAGTGATGCTCGAATTAATATGCAGTATCCGCTTGGCATTAAGGTAGCGTGGAGAAAAAGGCCTCCCCTTCCAGCGTAGACTACCTTAGATACTGCACTCTACCGCACCAGGCAGGTACAAAGGGTGATAATTACCAACCTGCCCAGTAAAATCAAATGTGGGGGGGGGGTGAGGGTGTCGGAGCCGGTTCTTGGGGTCTAGACCTTCCAGCAGTTGGTCTCGATCCCGGGATGCACGAGTCGCACGTGATACCTCCATACCCGATGAATTGATATCTGATTCATTAGACAACCTCTCCCCGACATGATCGACAGCCTCGACCTCATCTGGCGCTGGTGGCACTATCATGCGTCACCGCCAAGAGCCCACGGCTCGTGCCAAAGCAGAAAACGTTGAATACCAAGAGACCATCGATCCGAGCAAAGCCGAGAAAGACGAGCAGAAGGATTAGGATGAGAAAATTCGAATAGAGATCTGCACAATAGGAAGAAGAAACGGCGATCGTGACACTTACTTAGTACTTAGTCAGGACGCAGTCAAAGCAGAGAGCGGGCTTGGCTTGCTTGGCTGGCTTGGCCAACGTTGACCATCGGGTTCATGACGGATTCAAGAATAACCCTTTCGGCCGACCCGTCTTCTCCATCTTATCCCCAGTCTCCTCCGCACGCACAAAGCCGTGCCTCTGATAAGCATTTCCGTCCAATCCCCAGGCCATGGACATATATAGATGACACGCCTTGTCAACTTAGACCTTAGACGCGACAACATGCTGAGTCTCGGTCGGAGATAGATTGATCGTAGAGATATGTTTAGTACAAAACAAGTATGACAGCACAATGTAATGTAATGCAATGCGAGCCTCAATTATCGCCGGTCTCGATCCTTTTGCTGCCGGCAAGGGCTTTGCTTGCGATAGGTTGTGTATGCCCCCTTTCTCCTTTCTATTGCTCCGGTCCTCGCCCCCAAAGAAGGCTTGAATCGAGCACTCTATCCCCGGAATGACGCCGCACATCATTTGGTCTCTGATTGGCATTGAATACTCGGAACACGTCACCCAATTTGCCCTCCTTGAGGCTAGAACTATTCTCCACCACGTTTCACCCTTGTACTTACTACAGGCGAGTACATCACTAATTTATAGCGCACCTTGCCCTCCGCACCTTGTTCCATGCGCCGCATGCGCCTGGGCTGCTGCTAAGAGTACGTTGGCCCGACCATGTGCTCCGTGCTTTTTTATTTCCTTCGGGTTTCTCGGCTCCGAGAAAATCCCACGACATTAGTAATAGTGGAGCACACGCCTTTTACGAAAATGGTCCCTGCTTGCTAATATGGTCCTTGCTCGCTAACTCTTCGGCCCAATGGATGTTTTATCATATACCAAACATCAATGGCGTAATATTAACGGAGTATTACCTAGGACGAACTCACATTCCATTGTAGCCGCCATTAACTGGCTAAACGGCATATTCCAACAAATCAGACGTCCGCCTTTACGAGCTGCTGTCCCTATTCGTCGACAAGGACCGTCTTTCAACACTAATACTAGACCTGAGAGAGGACCACACACTCTCGCACTGCGATTGGCTACTGTATCCCAGGCTCAGTTACCTTCTACCGCCCTTTCTAGAAACCCTTCATCTCCGGTACCGCCCTAGCAAGTTGATGCGTCTGGGGCTGCGGTCTAACGTCTAACGATAGAGATGCCAAGAGCGTAAAAGCAGGTGGGCCGGAGCAAATCCAACGGCAGTCTGACGATCGAGTCCCAGGGCCTAGCCCGAGGCTTTGGTGCCTGAGAATCAGTGAGGCTTGACCATGAAAATGGATGTTGACAATGGATGTGAGTTTTTATGAGGTTGATGGCGATGTTGCAGTGCAGTTGAAGAGAGCCCCATCTTAAACTCCGTATTCGTCAGGAATACCATTAGTTGAACACTCATTAAGAATTTAATCCCAACTCTTACAAACTATAGTTTATCTGTTTATACTATTATGTCAAGTTCTGTTAGACATCATCATAGGAGAGCCTAACCTTTAACGCCCCGTGTCCATTTCATCCCTCCCCTGCCCAGTCCCAGTCCCAGTCCCAGTCTCAGTCTCTCTCTCCTGATCAGCATCAGTTTCGTCCGGCCTCTCACCAGTCGGCCCGGCTCCGATGCCAAGCATATGCATCAGACGCCCAAGGAAACCAGCTCCGCTACCAGGCCGCGCCGCTTCCTCAAGGTCACGTCGTAGTTCCTCGTCGTCTAGCATCGCGGCTCGCTCAGCGTCATCGTCGCTGTCGCCTTCGCCGCCAAAGGCCAGGCCGCCTCCAGGAGCGACTCCTTGTCGCCCAAGCATCTGTTGCAGCCGCGCTTCAATGTCACGTGTAGGTACCTGGTTCTGTCGTTGATTCTCCCAAGGCAGTCTTGTGCCCGTTCCTGAAAAGATGTTTTCCTCCTCCGGGGGCGGCATCGGGTCAAATTCGTAGTTTGGTTGCATGTTTAGATATTCCCGTGGCGCCAAAGCCATGAGCGATGTCTGACCTTCAAGGAAAGCGAGTCTGGTGACTGCTGGGTCGGGTGGAGAATCATTGCTAGGCAGCACGCTTGTATCGACCTTTTCCAGGCCCTTGGCTACCTTCTCTAGGAGTGCGGTAGCCTGTGCATTGTTCCAGAGATCCTTGACCTGGTGGATGTAGAGCTTCTCCCAGAACGACCGAGCGTCTGAATCGGCACTGATACCCCAGATAGATGGAGGTGTGTCTAGACTAAGTGCTTGGAACAGTGCGCAGTACAACCAAGGGACTCGCCTCATGCCCTTCTCAAGCTCCTCTGTTGCACGAGCAGTATCGCCTAGCTGCAAGTGAGCCAGGACCAATGTCTGTCTAATATAAATCGTATCTCTATTATCGGATGTCTCCTCCAATTCGTCCACAAAGTTGATCAGCCAGCTGGCCTCGTGAGCACGAATACCCAGCAAGTGGATAAAGTGGCGCATAGCATAAGGATCCTGGGGATCAAGGGAGTAGAGAAGCTTTGCCCACTCCAGGGCCGTACGATATGTGCCTTTTCTGACAAGGCTCTTGAGGTAGTGGTATCCTGCAAGCCAGAACTGTCTGTTCTCGGGGCGACGGAAATCGAGGCGGGCCTTGCCTTGCTCGATGTTTTGACGGAAGGCGTTGGTGGTCACGCGACCAAAGGTGAAAAGAGCTCTTTCGCAGAGTTCAGATGCGAGGGCCATATTCTGGTCTTGCTTGGCCACACTGCTGACCTGCAGGAGTGTTGAAACATGATATGGGGCTTCCTTGAGGAGATGAACCATGCGCATAGGATCTCCGATCTGCACGCAACCGAAGAAACAAGCTTGCACGGCATCGTAGGTTTGATCATGCACATATGCGTACTCCGTGCTTGAACCATCCTCAGCCTTTCCGATCTCCTTCATGGTCAGTCCGCCTGCACTCTGCTTCGGCCAGTACTCGCGGCCTTGGATGAACACGTTTCGACGCAGAGAAACTTCTGGAAGTTTTGGCGCATTAGGCGGACTACGCAGAAAAGTTTCGAGATCGACTTCTTGCTGGGCCTGGCCTTGACGTCGACGTCTGTGCTCTTGTTCCTCCTCTGCTTCAGCAGACTCCATGACGTCGCGACCGAAGACGTTTCGCATCTCATTGATGACCTTGAGGTGATACGGATTGATCTCGAGAAGTTTGTTAATTCGATTGGTTTGAGCTGCTGTGTTCTCTGCGGTCGACTGATCTCCGGGTCTCGACGTTGTGATGTTGAGTTCTTTAATGGCCTTGTCAATATCGTCCTCGACCTGTTGAGGTGTCGCAGTCTTTGCCTTGGACTTCTTTTTCTTGTTCTTCTTTTTGCTCTTGCTTGCAGAGGGTGGTGGCTTCACTTCGCTCACACCCTCTTCAGGCTGTTGCTCTTCCTCGGTTTCATCCTGTGCCTCGTCTTCATCGTCACCACCAAGTGCAGCAAAGAGACTAGCACGAGGCTTTGGCGCAACAGGCAGCCGCTCCTCTCCGCTGTCTTCCGATTCGTTTTCTGTAGTTTTCTGGAACTCGTCCAGTTCTCGCAGCTTCTGCAGCTTGCGAAGCTGTCGACTCGACATGGTAAGTGTATGAGAGTGGGTGTTGTAATTCTCGTTTTTTCCCCCTTCTCTTCAAAATAAGTACCTTGGTGAGTGGTGACTGAGGGGCGAAATGACAAGATGACGAGCTCGAGCGTCGATACTGCAAGACGAGAAAAGAATGAAGAATTAGTGATGAGACAGTGCCTCTGTACTGTTTCCTTTTAAGCTTCTGAGGAGGTTTCTCAGGCAGAAGCAAGACGGGATGAATGTGTTCGTATAAATTATACTCACTCTTGGTTTGTCGCAAAAAAACGATGACGTGAGCGGGGTGTTCCTCGGGACTGGGACAGTGGGTGATAAAAAGTTAGCACCCCACTCTACAGTAGGCGAGCAAAAGTTATGACAATGTCATACTTTCTCTCTCACCTTAGTCAAAAATCTTGGATTTTAATAATTGATTCTACTCCTGGCTTGTAAACTAAGGCCAGTTGCTCATCATGAGCAAGTTTCGTAGAGGCTGGCAGCCGGTGTTAGGCGGGCAATAAGCTACTTCCGCTACATTACTCTTACCGGGCAGCCCTAATCTTCGCTTTAAAGGACTTATCCTAAATATCTAAACCTTGGTGACTTACTCGACCTATTTATATCAATGTCAATTTTATTCTAAAGTGAATAAGATAACTCTACTGAATTCTTATAATTTCCACTCCTGAATTAATGAGTCATGACAACACTTTTAGTATCGTCTTGACATGTGCTCATTGCATTGGTCTTTATCAATCTCAACTCACAAACCGAGACATAATCAATATCTGCCACTTGAGAGCATCATCCTCTTGCACAAGATGGAAGGTAACTTTGCCAAGCTACATTGCATCATTCAAAGCATTCACAGTGTACGGACACAAACCGAAATAGTTTGAGCTTGAATATGTGTATTGATGTGATGACAAGTGTCGATCCTTTGGAGGATCGATCCTGGTCCTCATGTCAAGCTTCATTGCCTAGTTTTTTGCATCGCCATGGGCTTTCGTGCGCCCGTCAACTAGGTCCTTCGTCTTGGTAACCACCGGCGCCAGGCCATGCCAGGCCGTTCCTTATGTTCTTCATGGTCGAATTCAAAAAGACTCACGGCAACTCCTTTTGTAGTCTGTTGCGTGAATCACGCCTTCAATTCCGCCCGCTTCCAATTCAATCCTAACTCCGAGCCTCCGAGGCCTCATTCTCATGTGAGGTCCAAACATTCGTTCATGGTATCCGTTCAAGCCCAAGAACAGCTTTGAGAACCGTATTTCGCCCATATAGGGCCGCAGAAATGCAATCGTTCCAAAAATCGGAAATCCGTGATACATGATACAAGCAAGTCAAGAAACCTGTGACGCACGGGTTTCTGTTTGGTTCGTGATGATATTGTCGAAAAAGCGAGCTCGTCTAGCCTTATGACGATATTAGACATGGCTGATAGATGGCCACATTCGTATTACGTCAGCCGGCATCATCCATCGCACAATTATTGTTGAGCAGGTGTAGCTTGGTACTGAGGGCGGTTTCCACCACGACCGCCGCGAGCATAACCACCACGGCTACCCCGGCCTCGACCACGGCCGCGTCCACGATAGTTGCGGTAGCCTCCATCAACGCTACCCTGGCCAAAGGTCTCCATGTTCTTGCGCTGCTCCTCGCCTCTCCATTCGCGACCGCCGGGTTTCTGACCTCCATTCTCGGTTCGCTCTCTGGATTCGCTGGAGATGTTGTCAAAGAACGATCTCGACTTGTTGTAGGCGACAGGAACATCGTCACTGGTAGTCGAAACCTCAGGCTGCTCGGTGACAGCAGGTTTTTCGAGGATCTCCGAAGGGGATCCAGCAATAGCCTCCTTAGCGAGGTCATGCTTGTTGAACTTGGCATTGGACTGAGCAAAGTCGAAATCGGAATCGGGGACTGTGACCTTGGCGGTAGCAGGACGTCCACCACGGCCACGACCTCGGCTAGCAGGTCCACCTCTAACCGCGTTGACTCGCATTTCGTTGACCTTGTTGGTCAAGTTATCCATTGCGTTTCCGCTGTTGTTGCCCAACTGAGCCATAGCAACCGCGACCGCAGCCCGAGCAGCGCTGGTTGCATCCTGGACATTGGTCGGCGCAACAGGCGCAGAAGCCTTGCTAGCTACATCTCCACCAACACCAGGTAAAGAGAATGGCTTAGCAACAGATCCGGCCAAAGGAATCACGGGGTTAACCCGATGGTTCCTAGGTCCCGTAGGAGCAGACTTGCTGGCCTCCGCAGCTGCTTGACCATTAGCAGTCAGGTTAGCAGCAGTCTGCTTGACCTCCTCAACAGATGGCTTCGAGTCGACGGGTGGTGTCGGGGCGTGCGAGGGTTGTCGAACACCTTGTGCCAGTGACTTGGGCTCTGTAGGTGCCGCTTGTCCGCTGGGAGTGCCAGTCTTGACTTGATCGGCACCAAGGCCAATAGGAGCCGGCTTCGCATCTTGCGAAGGGCCAGAGCTGGGTGTGGCTCGTTGGTTGGCAGGAACCTCAGCAGGCGCGTTCGGGCCAGGACCGCCAGGGCCTGGTGGGAAAGGGTAGTTGCCCCATGGCGCAGGGCCACCTGGACCTCCGGGAGGGTTTGGGCCGCCAGGGCCGCCAGGGCCGCCAGGGAAGCCTTGACCGGGAGGGAACCAGCCAGGAGGAGGAGGATACGGCATGTTTCCAAAGTTAGGACCAGGGCCGGGTCCTGGAGGACCGCCACGACCCCAATTGCCAGGTGGTGGACCTCCGTAGAAGTTGTTGGGTGGGTAGGGGCCTTGAGGACCTTGGCCAAAAGCACCAGGTCCTGGTGGGGCGTTCTGGTTGGGTCCTTGGGCACCAGGACGAGCTCGAGCCTTGCAATTGTTAGCTTATGTGTCTTTAACAGTAGCAAAGTGACAACAGTGTATGATTTCCCAATCAGAAGGAAGGCAACGGAAATATCGACATTATTTTTTGCGCTTTCCGACAATGACAATGTTTTACATCCGAGATAATTCATCATATGGGAGAGCAGAATTTTTTGAAAGTGGAATCGACTTACGCCTACAATGGCCGGATCGTCGGGCACAGCTGGAGGCTTATTCTCCTTGATGTTGGGATGCTCTTCAATCCGCAAGTCCTTGACGTCGCTGCCGCGGAAAACAATGTACTCGTACACTTGATCGGAGGGGGAAATTTCTTCTTCAGGTCGGCCCTTGCGACCCTCGGTACCGAATGACCTCACATTTTCAAGTGACACTGTCGACTCGTCCGAGTTGATCTCATGTAGGGTACCAACATAGCTACCACGGGGTCAGCGACATCAACCAATGCGATTGAGCATAGCAACATACCGAATATCGCTTTTGGAGATGAGGGAAATGCGAGACCTGTGGCTGCGTAAGCGGGCGTAGACAGGCTTCAATGACCACGTCCAGCATACCCGAGAAATTCAGACATCGCCGATGTGAGAAGCCACGTTCAGCACGTGGTGAGCTTGTGGGAGAAAAACGCTCGAAATACAAATACAGTAGCAAGATGCACCAGATGCGAAAATTGGGAGAGAAGAGAAGTGGAAGAGAAAAGGAAAGAGTTTGGTCGGGAGCGAGGAAGAGAGGTGAGGTAAGGAGGGGGGGATTGGTTGTGGAGGTAGAGTTTTGTGAGAGATGGAGGAATGAAAAGAGGCTGGAGGTTTCTCGAGCGAGCAAGCCCTGCTAGTAGTAGGCGGGTGAACCTCGGGTACTTTTCGGCGATTGTGTGGTCGCGTACCTAGCTCCAGCTCGGACAGCTTGGCTCGGACAGCTTGGCTCGGACAGCTTGACTCGAACTGCTATCGAGGAAGCGTTGTAATTACAGGTACCTACCTATTTGTTAACCGCATTTCCAACTTCATTCGATGTTGCTATTGACTCGGGTTTATTACACAATTGGACGGCAGTTTCGTCATTTCATACATAAAAATCAAGTGCACACAGGAGTGCCTTATTCTTGAGACATAATACGCGTGTCCTAATCCATTCATTTCACTGGCTCATTCCGTATAGATACAGCAACCCTTAGAGGAAGTTTCGCGCGAATACTCACACAATTGTGGTGGTTTCGAAATTTGTATATACTGTAAGACAAACCCGGTCTACATCTACAAATCATTAAGCATGCCAAACTCCTTCATCAAACGAAAGTATGCGTAAGGCCCATTATCAGTAATAGCGCATATAAGACAAGTCAGAAAGTGACTGCCTAAACTCCATTAACCAAATCCATTCATCGGAACTTGCTGAAGATGACCGCCACAATGAGAATAACCAAAACAGTGATGATTGAGATGGTAATTATCCGATTTGTAGCCATCCTGCAATTTCAAAAGTCAGTCTTCCGTAATTGCCATGACGTCTTTGTGGGCCACTTTACCTACGCGCCATGCCCCTGAGTGTCTTGACGCTCCTGTCCACATAGCCTTCACTTTCAAGCATCCTAGAGCGAGTGTGCTCGATGGTTTCCCGTTGCCTGCCAAGGTCTGCCAGTGTACCCGCGCCAATGGCTTCAGTCTCGTTGGCAAGAGCCTGGCTGTTCTTGAGTCGCTGGGTGCTTCGATCAAGGCGGTCCGTTCCCGAGAGCAACTGCTGTCGCTGCTCCATGTTGATATCTGATGAGCCTGCGGGGTCATCTGTGTATCGTGAACCGAAAAGTGCTGAGCGATCGGAGGAGAGGGTGGTCAATTTGCGACGAGCGGCATCTGTGTCCGATTCGTAGTTTCGGAAGCGCTGGTTGACCTTGGTGCGGGAACTGGTTGGAATGTTCTGCTTCTCCAGGCGCATCGCACTGAGCTAAGCGGTCGAAAACGTTAACCAAGATCCGTATACCGATGGTAGTGTTCAACTTGAGATGGACCTACCTGTTCATCGAGTTCCTCCAGCGCGCGCTCGGCTTGGCTGATGGCGGCCTTCCGAGGCTCGCCAGCCAGTTCAGGGATCTGGTCCAGCTTCTGGTTTAGGTCGGCTTGGATCAGTTTGAACTCGGCTTCGTAAGAGCTGAAGAGCTCAGAGCCAGCATCGGTATCGAGAGGGTTCGCCATCGTGAAAGGAGGCTGGGAAAAGGTAGGCAATCAAGAGGATTGTCAAGTGAGTCTGGGCCGTGATAAATGTCGCAACCCGAGATAAAATAGTCTGTTGAGTGGTATGGTTGATGCAATGTCGAACGCGCAATACTTTGGTGATGTTGGATCTAAGTGGTTGCTGCTTTGACGTTCTCGTCAGCCTCCCCAGTTCGGCACGCCCGAGTACTGAGTGCCTGGTCGGTTGCGTATGACGGCAAGTGGCCAATGAGCATGGCACAATCTCCTGCACGTGATGTCGTGGCCCGTGCATACTGGAGATGCGGGTATTATATTATTGAGCGTTTGCGGCCAAGTTCTAGACTTTTTCTTCTTTTCTCTTCAAAGTTGATTCCCCCGGATTGCGAAGAAAAAGCGGCTCAGCGTCACGACCTCGGTCAATGGCGTCGGGTTGAAACAAGCTGGGCAGACGAAGGCGGGTTTATCCTGCACGGCGCTTCTAAGAATTGGTGACTCGAATCCACGTTTACCAATCCCGTTGAGTGTTCGACATGCCTATGAAAAGTCTTTTGAATTTTCAAGGCTTTGCTGAGCATGACTCAAGATGGCATAATGAAAATGGCTATCTCTTGAATGTATGCATGTGAAGATTATGGTTGGATGTACTGTCGACCTGCCTGACTTGGCCGTGTTGTAAAATTTTCGTGGGCGGACTGAGATTTCGGTATCTTGAAGCGATGCTGGAAGATCGACCTCAATGTCGGTCAGGATACGGTGCAGCCACCAGCGGGATAATCCTCACGGCTTATGCGTCCGGGTTGACATGGAACAGCGCCAAGCTCACTTGGGTTTCAGTGCGTTTCTATGCACTTCAGTGGGTCGTCAGCTCAATCGTTGGGACCTCAATCGTCGAGTCATTCCGTGTTGGGTTGGCACAGTAGTTAGCACCCCAGCAATAGAAGATCGACCATTCATATTCAGCTGCCATCCATCATCGTCGTGCCGCAAACTTACACATCGTAGATCCAGCTGGACCCTTTGTCTCTCTTGGAAACATAACCACAGAAAACAGGGCAAGACAACTAAACTTTCGCGCCCAACCCTATCTCTCACTAGCCGTGGCCTACAGTGCCTCCGTGCTATTCGTCATTCGCTGTTCGCTTAACAGCCCAAGCATGCCGGAGCCACAGCACATGTAAGTCCCCGTCATGGTGACCTGTGCTTCGTTGTCCAACCCCCTCAGTCTTCCCGTCCTCATCCCTCGTCATCAAATCAGGTTTGATACCGTCTGCGGCTGCGATACCGCCATTTATCTCAAGTAGCACTATCCAATCATGAACTGAGCATAACGGCAACTGGAGTCTCTCTGACTTGGCTCTTTCACATGCTTTGAGACTGCACCTTCGCTTCACTCCACTCCATGTCAAAGATAGAAATGGGCTCTGCACCCTGTTGAAACAAAACTCCCGCTTCTTTCAGACCGCTCTCCTTCTCGACAAGACAAGAAAATGGGCTCCTCGACTGATCGCTTCCGCAGGAAAAAGGTCGCTATCGTCGGCAGCGGCAGTGCAGGAATCGGTGCTCTGTGGGCATTAAACAAGACATATCATGATGTCTACGTGTATGAAGCCTCAGAGAGGCTTGGCGGCCATACAAACACAGTCGACTTCAAGAAAGGGAAGTTTTCGACCAAGGTTGACACAGGCTTCCACGTCTTGAACGCCGCAACATATCGTGAGTTCACTCCTCCAACGGTCATGCATTCAAGCTTTCTGACCCTATTTCAGCCAACTTTATCAGATTTTTGGAAAAGGTCAATGTCAAGACCGCCCCGACAGAATTAACGTTCAGTGTATCTCGGGATCGCGGTGCCTTCGAATGGGCCGCTTCCAGCCTGACTTCATTATTCTGCCAGAGAAGAAACGTGCTCTCACCGCGAGTGTGGCGAATGCTCTTTGACATTATTCGTTTCAACCAATTTGCCATGGATCTCTTGTGTAACGATGAAGACGATATATCGAACATTGAGGTGCAAAGCAAGTCGATGAACCCTATCGGTAAAGACGTCACTATTGGAGAATACCTGGAACATGAGGGGTATTCGCAAGCTTTCAGAGACGACTACCTTCTGCCTCTGGCGGCATCAATATGGAGCACCAGTCCAGACCAATGCTCGCTCGAGTTCCCTGCCGTAACATTTATCCGCTTTCTGTAGGTTCACACTGCTGCTGAATGGGCGCAACCTGGCTGATTTTCTCTCAGGTGGAATCACAATCTATTGTCCAATTTAACAGCACGCCCACAATGGTTAACGATTGAGGGGGGTGCCAGATCGTATATCGACGCCGTATTGAAGGGGTTTCCTCCCAATCACCTGTTCCTCAAGAAGCCTGTTAGACACGTCACTACTGAAAGCAACGGCCAAGTTAGGCTCCACCTGGAAAACGGTTCATCGGCCCTCTACGACCATGTCATTATAGCAACACACGGCGATGAGGCATACGACATCATCAAGTCATCAGCTACCGAGCAGGAACGTTCCATCATGTCTTGTTTCAAGACCTCGCAGAACGAAGTGGTCCTGCACTCGGATCTGGACATGATGCCTCGACGCAAAAAGGCCTGGACTAGTTGGAACTATCTCACATTGTCGTCGCAATCCTCACGAAAGGCAAACATCGACCATGTATCACTCACGTACAACATGAACCTTCTCCAGCATATCCCTCGAAACACATTTGGCGACGTCTTCGTTACTTTGAACCCACTCCAAAGACCGAAACCAGAGAAAACACAGGGACGTTACTACTACTCGCAGCCGATGTTTACATCATCTGCCGTCCGGGCACAAAAACTTCTGAAACATATCCAGAACACTCGTGGTATTAGTTATGCCGGCGCGTGGACAAAGTATGGCTTCCATGAGGACGGTTTCAGCAGCGGATTACAAGTGGCCCAAGACCATCTAGGGGCAAAGCTACCATTCCAGTTCGTCGATTCTACCTACAGCAGAGGTAAGAGGCCCAACCTGGGTCTCATCGATCACTTGTTACGCTTAATTATCCTGGTGATCCAAGTCTTTGTGGTCCAGGTCATAGAACGAGTGGTCGGCAGCGGTCGTGCTCAACGCAAGCGGCTTGTGAACGGTGGCAGAGCAAGGCTCATGAATGGCAAGCACCAATAAAAGTGAATTGTGTTGTCCGTTTGGCAGGAGTTCTTCGGGAAGCTTTGATTTTTGAATGCGCGCAGTTGATATTGGATTATATAGCATGAAGCGCTGAAATTGCAGAGCAGGCTTATACTGCATGATTATGTTGAATAAATTTCTTTCGGGGTTACAATCAATTGTTCGGTGGTGCTTTCCAGTCCATGATTCAATCGAAATATCCCCTAGACAACTGCAGCGAGGACACATGAAATGGTAGGCATCATCATTCACTTACTAAGATGTTGATAAAAAGTAAAGAAGGCCATTTGCATTTGGCTTCAAGGTATATTAACTAAGATAAGAGTGTGTCTCAGTTGGAGAGGATGGCAATACCAACACCCAACAGCAACTGCACAGCCAGACTCAACCCTAAAATTAGGTGAACGTACGTCCATTTGGAGATTTCGAGCACAACACCATTCTCCGGCCGAAGTCCAGGTATGTTGAGATTATTTGGCGTAACCTGAGCCGTAACAGCCACAACTCCTGCCGCGAATGCCGCCGTCAACATTCCCATGTTGTCTATATTCCCGTTCAGGGGCTCTCCATACGTCGACTCGGCAGGGTAGCTCTGGAACTGCCGATCGCTGTTGTTAGGGCCCAGCGAAGAAGCGCCGTATCCTTGGAGGGCTATGGCTGACGAGGCGAGGGAGGTGATGTTGGTGCCGATGTAGTGCTCTTTGCGTAAGGCGTTGACTACGGGGCCGAAGCTGACGTTGCAGCGGTAGAACCAGGGACTGGAGCTTGAGGCCTCAAAGGCTGTGATCTCACTCCAGGTTAGTCCTTGGTCTGTTGCGGCGTTGAACATGAAGGTTGTTTGGTTGACTCCGTTTATCGCTGTGACTTTGACCTTGGTTCGGTTATCATCTGCAATGGTGATAGTTGTCTCGTTTCCATCGCCTCCTCTTGCAACTTTCCAGCTGCGGCAGCGGCCTGTAGCCTCGACACTGCGATTTGTGCTTACAACAAGGTCGTAGTTCTTTGGCCTTGATGTTGATTCTTGGAACACGAATTTGCAAGATTTTCCGCCGCAGTATATGAGAGGGTCGTTGTTATCCCATAGTGTTCCAGGCGCAGGAACGTTGTCCATGCCTCCCCATGCCCATCCGAGGGCAATGGTGCCGTAACTAAGCACTTGGTCAATATCTATAATACACCCAATGTCTGTAAGTGATCGACATACCTGTTTGCAGTGTACCGCAATGCACCCAACGCTTGTGATTGCGACAACAGGACTCTGGTGGTAACCAAATCGGACATGTCTGGTACGGTGACGTTGCCAGGTCTGAGGATTGCAGACGAGTCTGAGGAGTTCGTGGAGTAAACGAGACCTAGCATCGCCAAGGCAATTTGAGATACCAGATTGAGTATTATGAAAGCAATAGCGTAGGAGCGTAGTGAGCGCGATCGAGACTTGAAGCTGAGTTGAATGATTTTGGTCAGGTCCTTGGCTTTCAATATCAACTCGATCTACTACCCAATGTCAGAAGACTTCGCACATAATGCTGCAGCGCTTGGCCTACCTCTCGATCTGGCCAATTCCGAAGACCCAGAATCCAATATCTGATCTCTACAGCCATAGCCTCCAGAGATATAGTTATGCTCATTCCAAGCCCAAGAGAAAGCCCGATGATGAGGGCGTTAAACTCTCGCTTTGTCTCTGTTGACATGACATCTCGCTTGGAGTAGTACCGGAGCACCACGTAAATGGCCACAACGAACAGAACTGAACAGCACCATCTTAGCAGATTTGCAACAAGGGCCTTCCGTAGTCTTTTGGGGCGATTGTGAAGCTTCTCTGCAGCAAGTGCCTTGCTTGACTGGTGAGGCGGTGCCTTATGAGATTCTGGCGATCCTAGCCCTGAGTTTGGTCTGGACAGCAGATTTGATTCCTCTCTTGTCTGGTGGTTCTGGTATTGCTGCGGTCGTGGTTGCTCCTCTAGCTCATACCCTGGGCTTGGCATGCTTCGTTCCATGGTCGAGGAGGATATAGGCACTTTACGGTGAAAAACATGGCGAGTTTCCGTTCATGTACAGAGTACTATGTACTCGGTTGTACTTAAGCTTTTCCAAGTAGTGGATCTGGACTAATCTGTGATCTGTGTGAGGTTAAATAAGGTCCTCTCGTGGCTGTCTAGAGAGTCACTGCCGAGGATCGTTTACGGCACCCCCACTGATGCCACAGACCACATTCGTTTCGCGAGTGGCTTCTAAGGAAGAGAAGAGATTTTCCTTTAGAGTTCAGTAGTGCCAAATCCCGTCTCTACTACTGGAGACCCCAGTCAATGGAGAAACGTCGTATACGACCGGGCTAATTATCGCATGCGTCGTAGCAAGGATGTTAAGTTACGCCCAGTAATTGAGCTGTATTCTAGCCAAACCCTGGACCAATTCCTGAGGGCAAAGGCGTTCAATGCTTCATGTAAAATGATAACGTTTGTCATTGGAGCGGCCTTTATGTAATGAAGCCTAAAAGTTACCCAACTACCAAGTCCACCACTGGAGCTGAAGTAGAGACAAGGCAGAAATTTTCATCAATAGAAAGAGTAGAAACGAGTCAGGAATAACAGAAAACACTTCTATAAAACTTCATAATATATTGATATTTCGCTATAGGGTAAGCCATCCGGCCCTGTCGGGCGTTGTAGAAGCCGATCGCCGACGTCACTTGGAAATCAATCGCCATAGATCATCCGACTCAAAGCATCACTTCCATCACCACACCAAACCACGCATTCCTGCGCCAATTGACCATGAACGCAGCATCCCGACTCGCGCGAACCTCAGCCCGAGCGGCTTCTTCACCGTGGTCGTGTTTATTCTGCCAGAATGCCCGGCCGAAGCCTCAGCGAATCGCCTCCAACTTTGCCCGCAATGCCTCCAACTCGTCGCCGAGACCTGGAAAACCTTACACTCCTACGATGGAGGAGATTCGTGCGCATTATAGCAAGAAGAACACGACGATAGCGTAAGACTGGCCTAAGGATTGGAAGGCCGTCTTGGCTTACAATTATCAGGTACTATACATTGAGTACGATCTTTGGATTTGTCGCTCTCACCTACGGCTCTGTCCCCCTCTACAAGATGGTGCGTCCTCCTCTCTTCATCCTTTTGGGATCTACCTAACAAATCCCCAGATCTGCGCAACCACCGGCTGGGGTGGCCAACCCATACGTGCTCATGGTGGTCCCGGCTCAGGTGACGAGGACGGTCTTGCGAGCCGACTCGTTCCCGTCAAAGATGCCAAGCGAATCAAGGTCACCTTCAACGCCTCCGTCTCCGACGTACTGCCCTGGAAGTTTGTCCCCCAGCAGCGGGAAGTCCGCGTCCTCCCTGGCGAGACTGCGCTGGCCTTTTACAAAGCGACCAACACGAGCGACCAGGACATTATTGGAGTGGCTACGTACAGCGTGACACCCGGGCAGTGTGCCCCGTACTTCAGCAAGATCCAGTGTTTCTGCTTTGAGGAGCAGCGTCTCAATGCGGGCGAGACGGTAGACATGCCTGTGTTTTTCTACCTGGATCCTGATCTGCTCAACGACCTGAACATGAAGGGTGTAGAGACGGTTACATTGAATTATACTTTCTTCAGTAAGTTTTTCTGATGTTGTGTCGGAGGCAATGAAATACATACTAATCACCTTTACAGAAGCAAGATACGATAACAACGGACGATTCCAGAGGCCCATGTCGACATAGATGGGATAAATATGTAACCAAATCTACACTACGCCCTCCTCTTACTTGTAAAATACACCCGATCTGCGCGTAGGCGCTACGTGGTAGATCAACTTTCTCTAGTTACCTATTTGGTACATATATTAGCTATCGTACTCTCGACCACGAGAGTTTCATTTCAAGTCTGGCATACTACTTCCCTCTGGAACAAACAGATCTGTTCTCTCTATCATAACAAGTTGTCATATAATCCAGATCTGCTACGTATGAGTGATTTGGTACATCATGCAAATTATTCTCATCACTCCTTGAGTCTCCGCAAAGTCCCAATTGAGCAAATGCGGCCCGCACACGCTGACTCAGCCAAGCCATCCCCTGTCTCGATAGGGTAACCGTATCACGTGCCCACACATCCACTTGCAACTTCCCTAAAATTCACCCACAACTTTCCTCTCAGTTTTTTTCTTCGTTGTCAACCCGCTCTCTTCGCCCGCTCAACTAACTCGCCAGCGTTGTCCTCGCCCAACCACCGACACAATGACCAAGATCAACCCCCGTGAGTCCCTCTACGCAATTGCGATGCCTGTTCTTTTACTGATTTTCAATAGTCGTCGCGTCTTCCCGACGCAAGAGCCGTGCCGCTCACTTCAAGGCTCCTTCTGACCAGCGTCGTGTCATCATGAGCGCTCCCCTTTCTAAGGAGCTCCGTGAGCAGTACAACGTAAGTTTTGACAACGCCTGCAGAATTTTTCTCACCATTCTAACATCACCAAGGTCCGCTCTATCCCCATCCGAAAGGACGACGAGGTCACTATTGTTCGTGGCTCCAACAAGGGCCGTGAGGGCAAGATCACCTCCGTGTACCGTCTCAAGTATGTCGTCCACGTTGAGCGTGTCACCCGCGACAAGGCCAATGGCCAGTCCGTTCCTCTGGGCATCCACCCCTCCAACGTTGTCATCACCAAGCTCAAGCTTGACAAGGACCGTGAGAACATCCTGGCCCGCTCCAAGGTTGGCCGCGAGCTCGCTGCCAACAACAAGGTCACCGCCTAAGCGATGAACTTTTCGAGCAACAACAAAATCAAAATTCAGGACGACACGATCAAACCTTCCCTCCTTGGCGAGGACGAATTCTTTCTTTTTTCACCACTCACATAATCACGACACCTCAGTGTGAGCAACTCCAAGGGCAAAAGTTGATGAGGAAATGGGCATTATACTCCGGCGTTTTTACGATACCTGCGTGCTTTCCTTCTAACGGCGCGGTACCCGGTCTACAGCAGGGTAGATGAATTGAGAATTTTTAGGGTTCTCAATGGCCATTTCACTCCACTGGTGAAATGCTCCATGGGAGGTTTATCCCGAAGTCTTGACTTGCTCTCTCCCCACATGCACACGCGAGTCTCCTCGTGATGTTCTGTTGGACAGGTGACTGGGTCCATCTGTCCTCTCGTAGGATAACCCGACATCAGATGCATGCGATGCTTGTCTCGTAGATTGCAATTCTGCACTTCAGTGCCTTCTTTCACAAGGTGAGGCATAGACTTCCCAACACCAACCCACCGCTAGGATATCTCCGCGTCAACCACATAGCTCCATGGTTTTCGAGGTATACGTCTAGCGAAGAGTAAAACCGGCAGGACTAAAACTATCATGAGGTCCTGCTCTCCCTAGAAGATTTTCACCGAGATGTCAATGAGGCTGGAAATTTGAAGGTGAGGCACATGCTGTAGGACCTTGAGTTTTTCGTATTTTTCTACTTAGTCAAATATAATTTTGTATGCTGTCACCTTTCACCCTCCGACTGTCGTTCGATAATCCAGTCATTCTGAGTGCCTTAATTGTTGATCACCCGTAACTATTTAGAAATTCAAATCACATTACGTTCCATCACGCCAGAGGGGAGGTGAAGTACAAGCAATTTTTTTTTTGGTGAGCAAGAGTATTCTAATCATACAGAGCCATATCTCTAAGTATAGTGTGTGTGTCTCATACAGTGCATTCATGTATCCGACAGGAATGATCCATCTCCGGATGCGCACATCTAGGTAACCCCCTCCGAATTCTGTCCATGACTGTTGAAAACCCTAACATATTAATTATTCTAACACTGATGTTACCTGAACGCCCGGACGCCTGTCTGGCTAAGCGCTGTATGTGACGAAGAGTTGACCGACTCAACCAGATGTGAATGCCCTCGACTTGAGCGGGCTGGGCCATGAAAACATGCTTGGGCCACGAAGCATGCGGAAGAAATCTTAAAGTAAGCCATATAAATCGTAATCATAAGAGCAATGTCTGATGCTTATTGAAAGCATTTGGAGATGCAGCATTGTTGGTTGTGCCACAAGCAAAAAGATTTGAGAGGTTGTCAAGAAAGAATGTGCGTGATGAGGTTGTTCAACGAGTAGAGAACCCATGGTATGTCTTGTCCTGGAAGCTGGCGCTACGTAGTTGTTGCGTGAGAAGGTCATGTGGATGCCTGTTCTCTTCTCGTCTTCCAACAATGGTGTTGGCAGTGGGTGAATCATTTGCATCGCCCAGTCTGGCAGCATGGCCACGAGAGTTGGTGGTCATGGCGGGAGTTAGGGACGCGGTGGCATGGCCGGAGTAATGAGGAAGCACTCCTTGAGCTGTCATGGGAGACACCTGACCAGCAACTACATTGGCGCTTGTCTTGCCCTTCTTGCGCATGGTCGACCAGATATCACTAGGATATTTGCTGCTGAAGAGAAGTTAACATCATGTACTTGGAGCTTGGGGATTATCCACATACCTTGCGGCGCGATCCAACTTTCGGCGTCCTTTGAAAATCAAGTTGCCATCTTCGTCACCAGAATCGTCCGATACTCTGGTACCAAACTTCTCGCTCGAGATTCGTGTATGTTCGTTGATGACACGATGAAACTCCATGTATTGAGCACCAGGATGAGCAATGTGAGACTCGGAGCGAGGCACTTCAGAGGTAGAGCTGGCGCAAAGAGAATCCTCAGTACGGTGCAAAGACTCGGAACGAGTGGCATTGTCAAGGTGATGTCGAACAGAGCCCATAGCAGACTGGGCCACAGCGTGGAAAGGATCAGCATCGTGAGTTTTCATAGATGAAGGATTGGACTCGGACTGTCTTAAATGACTGTGAGGGGTTGATCCACCAGCAAGCAGAGAGTCCTCCTTGATAGCCGAAGGTGGGTAGAAGTCCCTGCCGTCATATCTGGGGAGACCATTCTGGACGTGATGAGGCGCCTTCCCCCAGTACATGTAGCGGGCACGTTCCTCGTCTTCTGTCAGCTGGCGGTCGTAGGTGTAGTCAGTGTCTTGGGCGTTTTCCAGATGAATCCCTGACTTAAGCTTGCCGACGAGATATGGAATGCTAGAATTCTTGGCGGCTTCAACCTCTTTTTTGAAGTATGATCGCCAAGCGGCAGCGCTGTTAGACATGTGTCCGTGAGCCCGAGCTTGTGCGGATTCGTCAACTTCATCTGCCGCAATGACAGAGTTACTCATCTCTGAACGGGGCTGAAAGACAGGTGCCAAAGCAGCATTGACCGGAAGACTTGAAGGCTTCCGTTGCTGTCCAGCATCATTCTTCGGAGCATTGGAGTTCTTGGCGGAAGTGATCATCGTAGCTGGTTTGGGCAGTGTATGAACACTTGCAGAACGGCTGTGATTCTTGGCGCCATTCGACTGGCTTCCAGATAAGGTAGGCGTTGGACCAACTGCAGTAGGGCTGGAAGGATCACTGCGGCTGTTGGCATAGCCGGCGGACGAGCTCGACGGGGCCTCATTTCCTGGAGATTCAACCTTGGGGTACTTTCTGGCTTCGAATTCGAGCTGAGTCGCGTGCATGCGCTCGAAATGTTTAATCTCACGACAAATGTTCTGCAGTCGGTCTTCCATGTCTCGGAGATCAATTTGATGCTTGTTGTACTGAAGTTGATCTTGGTGATACCTTTTCTGACTGCGAAGAACCTCAAGTTGCTTCTGTGTGATAGAGCTGGGACGGATCGAGGAGACAGGAGGGCTAGTAGAGCGAGAAGTATCATCGGCAGTGATCTGCATGTTCATGGGCAACGGCTCAGGCTGTCGTGAAGACGCGCGACCATACCTGGCAGAAGGGACATTGAAGTCACCATTGGGGTGAGGAGGTGGCTGCTGACTGGGCATGGGCGGAGGGGCAAAGCCCATCTGAGGTGGCATGTATGGGTAAAGATTGTTTCCGTTCGCAATCAACCACTGCCCATTGTAGAGGAAAGGGCGGCTAGGATCAAACTGGTCAACAGGAGAGAGATGAACGTTTCTCGCTTGTTCTGCGCCCATATCTATATGCTTGTTGAAATGGCCAGTCTGGCTTGGGTGCTGCATCGGAAGACCAGAGGGCGGAAACTGATTGTAGGGAACAGCCGCCATATTATATCCCATAGGAGCCTGTGCCATGAAAGGGTAACCTTCAGGTCTAAGCGTCATACCAGGTAAGGTGCCGGGAACATGCGGAGGGACCATTGTAGCAAACTGTCCCCAGCCAGGAGGAAGAACGGGATAAGGAGCACTCTCGGGCTGGTTTCCATTCATGGTGTGTGCATGGGTCTGACCATCAAATGAGCTACGCTCCCGACTCCATTTCAATGTAGGAGAGTGAGGTCCTCGAGCGTTGGGCACAATCCGACCACCAGCAGTGACTCGAACATGCGTAGGCGAAACAACTGAGTTGTAGAACTTCTGAAATCCTTCGGATTTCTGGGTGTTGAGGTCTGCAGGAGCAACCATCGGTAGGCGGTCGAGCTCAGAATCACTTCGACCTCGGTACTTGTGCTCCGAGTCGGTTCCATCAAGCTGTTGAGTAGGGCCTTGGTGGAATTGGTCGTCCGAATCACTAGAGCCACCGCTCTCCTCGACGATAAGGGACAAAGGTTTTGCAGAGCCGGTGCGAATGATTTCTCCTGCTAGTAATTAGATACAGATCAGGTCATCAGGAAAGGATGAAACGTACCCAAGTCGTAGTCTTCCTCGACTTTGGCAGCAAGTTTGTAGGAAATCTCTTTGTTGGGTGATGCATGGCGTAGACGCAACAACTCCTTGGCGGAGTATCTGACTGGACTCATATTGAATTCGTCAAAGAGAAAAGACAAGAATCAGCTATGCCAAGAAAGAGTTTTGTTAGCAAAATACAAGAATAGACACAAATAAGTACGCAATGACAAAATCCTCAAGTCCTGGGCGTGGACTCAAAAGAAAGCGAGTTGGGACGTTGTTGGCGACAGGAAAGGCTAGAATCATCACCGTGGATGGCAAGACGCTGCTCCACTATATCTGCCATAATGAAGAGCTTTCCAGTGCTGGGTGACGGGACAGAGAAACAAATAAATTAGTCCCGCCAGGTGCCTGAAAGTGCAAACGGCCTGGTGACAGAAAGGGCAAAATAAGGGTAAAAATAGAAATCATGACTTACTCGATAGGTGCCGACGGCTAAAAACAGCAACAGCAGATAATGCAGACAGAACAAAGTCCTTGTTTTTCGGACGTCCAAATTTGGTGATAATTTCTTGAAGCAAATGCCAGATATGGAACGATTTCTGGCGGAGACAGACAACGACGATGGGCAGTTGTGAACGGAAGCAAGGTTTGGGTAGTCGGCGGAGAGAATGAGGGTGACGGTAACAAGTGAAAAGGGAAAACTGACGTGTAGATGAGCATCAGAGCTGGTTATACTTCTGTAGGCAAGACAGGGTAGGATGCAGGAGGCAAGTGAAAAGGGGGACTCACGTTGAGTTTGGGGAAGGAGCTCCTTCCACTTCTCCAAGGAGAGTGGTGCCCCGGACGGTAAGCTTGTGAGCTTTTGAGGTAGCAGAGATGCAGCAAAGGTGAAGATGTGATTATTTGGAAGGTGGTGTCTGTGAGTGAACGGTGAGAAAGTGGGCAGCGAAGGTGGATGAAAGGGAAGGGAGGGGAGTCGTCGCCCAAGTCTGACGGTGGAGGAAGAGAGAGGGTAACAGCACGATAGCCACAAACTCTTCACAGTCAGAGTGACGACGATGAAAGAAAGGAAAGAGTAGGAACGGTATGGGACAGGGAAAGCATCTTGGGATAGGAGGGCAAAGGCAGCACATACGTTGCGGGCTGCGATGTTGGTGTTGGTGTTGAAGAGAAGAAGAGGAAAGGGAAAGGAAAGGAGGGCATGAAAGGGGAGGGAAGGAGTATCAACCAACCTGAAACACTTGCTGAACACGGATCGATCCACGAGATTGCTCTGCCTCGTCGTAGGAGAAGGGACATGTATGAGATAAACGGGACATACAGAGAGGAACTTAAGCAGATTACTACAGAGACTACAGACCAGCCATCTACATACTGCGCAGGCGATATACATTGCCTGGACGTCAAATTGAACCAAGAGCGAAGATGAACGGAAGAATGTTTGCTTTATGTCTAATAATACTCCTCTCCCCGCGAGGCATTGTGATGAATGGGGGGACACTCTCATCTGCACGCAAGTATCCTCACTTAACGCCCCTATTGAAACAAACATGCGTGCCCTTCGCGTTCGACGACACGCTATTGTACACTTTAGTTGCGTAAGCTTTGCGTCTAAAGAAATGGGCGAGAAGAAGATCAACGTCCTCGTAAAACTTGACCATCAATGCGGGACTTAGGATGAGTACATCCAGAGTCAACGGCATGACTAGAGAAAGACGATCACTACAGCGATTGCCAGGTCGAATGCTTAGATTATGGATATGTATTGCTTCTCCTGGGGCATGGAAAACATTCTCTGTAGCTAGAATGTCAAGGTATATGGACAGTTATCTTTGGTGCTGCTCAATATCATCCGTTCTGATATATAGGATCGGAGGGCATTGATGTAAGTCTTCACGACTTACACAAGAGGCCCATGAATTAGACTTATGACTTCACTCAGAAAAGTTGAGTAAAAGACACTCTCAACTTGCCTCCCATACCCTTAGATGTTTGCCGTGTTGATTGGTATTCTGTTTGTATAGTTATTATCGTGTGTCGTTGCTATTGAGGTCGAATGTGTTGGTGAGGGGTACGTTGGAGTGTTTGATTGATATGGTTGTTCAAGGACATATGCGTTTACATGGGCACGCCCACAGTTATTGGAGAACGGCGACACTTGGGCGAGAAAAAGGCGTACAAAATTGCATTGCTCAAGATCGATGTCCAGTCCGGGGTTTGGAAGCGACATACTGGAAATAATTCTACTTGGGTGGAAGTCATCATAGGTTGTATCGATGACGGACCTCGGCTCAATGGATAGACTATCTTCGGCCCCAGCCCACATGGTCGGCCCGCAGCCATGACCGGCTCATGAGACCTCCATATCAGCTGTCGATGCCGAGCTCCAAAATTGAGCCACCAGGTGGCATTCTTTCGTACCGAGATGGAAGAAAATGGTTACGTCCTCTACAGCTTTCCCTCCAATTATACTTGGCATGTTAACTCATGGCTGGTAAAGACCGTTTTGGATGTCATGAGCTTGCCAAGAATTACCCCTCCACACCATCCACCATCTTCAACCATCACCTGTGACAAGGTACTGTAGCTCCAACCCCACGAGCCAGGGAACGACCAATCGCCTGGGCCATGCCGTTTATGCTTTTGCCTCGCCCTGTCACGCTACCGATTCCGGTTACACATTCGTTTCTGATGGGGGGGTTCATTGGGTTGTCTCGTCATGATATAGGCCATCTGTCTCATGCCAACCCCAACTCCCGCTATGTCGACGGTTTGACTCCTTGTAAGAAAGATCTCCAACATTGCACATGCAGAATAGACATTAAGATGAAAGACTCATGTCCCGTCTTTGCCTGCGGACTGATTGCCGCTTCTCCGGACTCTATGCTTCCTCGGGCCCCTCATTGCTTTTACCCCGCTACCGACCAAGACACAAGCGTAAACGATCAAATGACTAGACAACAAAGCAATGGCAAAACTGGACGTACGTTCTCGCGGGGCCGACGGACAAGAGACGAACAGGGGTTAGGCATCCGGATTACTTCGGCGCTGCGGAGGCTAAGAGCTACCTATTGGACGTACCACGCATGTAGAGCATTTCGACTAACATGAGCTACGTATGCGGGCGCATGGCATGAGCTACGTGGGCAGATTCTTCAGAGCTGCCGGTAGATAAGAATACTTGTATCCCCTCCTGTTTCATATTCATTAGTATCTTTGTATTCAATTGATCATAAGCCGTCTTTCAGAAGCTCTCCCAAGCTCAGCTCCACTTAGACCGAGGTATCAACCGTAGTCCACTGCCAAGTTTCGACTTCCAGTTACCAAGCACTCATATATCTACTTCAGTTGTGAGTTCTCATGAGAATATCCCTCAGCCCTCACTCTTACTCGTGTTCTTAGTTATACAACCCATCTCTAGAGCTTCACGCGCTACCTACCCTAAGCCATCAACAATGGCTCCTCTCACTCCTCACTGGCACCAGCCCTCTCACCCCGAGATCCAAGAGGTCGTCATTGTGAACGCCGAGGAATTCACCACAAAGAGCATCTCGCGCGTTTCTTTACCGCCCTTTGCCGTCTTTTCCAAGTTCGATTTCCCTCCTTGCACGCCCGCCAGCGAACCCACCTACGCTACCGTTCAGACCGGCCGTGATGCCCATCTCAACCTGAATAGCGATCTGCTGTACATCAACCACTCGTGCGAACCTACTCTCGTTAGTTGACCTACTTGAAGGAGAGCCCGTGGATGTTGAAAGACCCCCTTGTATTCCGTAGGAAGATTGTTTGGTTAACGATGAGGATACAGCTTTTCGATGTAGGGAACCTGAACATTCTCGTTGGACCTAGGGGTCTCAAGGTGGGCGATGAGCTTACAGTTCGTCCAACCCCCTTCATACGTCTCGATTGCAACGGCTTACGATATGACCAGTTTTTCTATCCTTCCACCGAATGGCACATGGCTCAGCCCTTCCATTGTCTCTGTGGAACACCCTCTTGCCGCGGCCTCATTTCAGGCGCTCGAGACATGACCCAAGCCCAGCTCGACGGCATCTGGCTCAACGGACACATCATCCAGCTCCGCGCCGAGCACATCGCCCGCTCCGAAGACCCCACAGCGAACGCCCTTCGCGATGCCGTCGTCCACGCCGAGAAGGTTCTCGAGTCAGCTCGTCTTGCTCTCCGCTCTTACACGAGCAACGCGCATGCCCAGAATGGAAACGGTGCTCTCCCCTCCAAGTATACGAATGGCACTCTTGGAAAGGCGGCAGTGTTGGAACACCGTGGCCCGACTTCTCGGGAGTTGAGCGGTGAGATGGGCGGTGATACCATCCGTGCTTAAAGGCCGGGGACTTCGATGGTGGCGACAAAAAGATGTTGCTGCTGTTGAAGAACCCGTTGGTTGGAGGGTAGATAGTTAACACGCACATTCGTTTTTATGATTTCATATTGAGAACCATTTGGTGCTGACGAAGGCTTCGTTATATAAACTTATAAGTGACTGTTCCAATCCGCCAACGTCCATGACAACATCTCTCCCACATAGCCACAGATCTCCCTCAAAGTGGGAACTGCGGCTTTCTCCACTTCTTCCCATGAGGGCACTGAAACTTCGCCGTCACCATCGTAACAATGTAATATATACGTCCAAACGCCAGAATCGCCTGCATAAAACCAAAAACGCCACCGAGAAAAGAATGTACTGACGACTGGCAAGGGCCGCCAACCTTAGGGCTCTTACTCCTTGTCTTTCGAATCCCTCCAACGACTCCAAGTACTGCGACCCCTCTCAGATCCAGCACCGCCGCTATACTTGGACTCCTGCTTTTCCCATTCGATTCGTTCCATACTGCGGCGTGCGAGAAAGGCGCGTGCAAACTTCCACGCTTCTGTGTCGGCCAAATTCCAGGCCTCGAGCGATGCGCGTCGGCGAGTGTTGTCGCTCGATTTCTTGGAGGCAACAATCTTCTTTGCGTATTCTAGAAGTGCCTTTTCCTTAGATTGCTTCGCCTGTGGAGTAAGTTCTTTCTCGGGAGCATCCTCTGGTCGAGGCTGAGGTCTTTCGGGCCTTGTTTCCACATCTGACTTTTCTGCACGCTCCTCCTTCACTGGTTTGCCAACCTTGATATCTTTTTGCGCGGGTTTCTCGCCTGGTTTGTTTCCTCCAGCCATATACGCCTCTCCCAAACCTTTCGGGACGCGGAATCCAAAGTACCACTCCAGATCCGGTGGAACATCAGCTTCAGCAGTCAGCCAAAGTGCATGAGTTGGAACATGTTCGTCGGCCACGGCCTGTTTGAAGTGCATAATCCGTGAATTGCTAGAGACTTTTGAGCCCAAAAGCCCTTTGGTGATTGTCTCAAGCCAAGGATCCCGAGGGGCCTCCTTGCGAATCCAACTGACATCAACCTTTTCCTTGCGACTGGTTAAAGTGGAAAGGGTCCATGGATGAGGAACAGTACCAATGGCGAATGTACCGCTCGAATTCTGGTACTGTTCAGGGGTGGTGACCTTCATTGACGTAGTGCCGGCAGCACAGTGTGCGCAGCCTGATATGCCCGGAGGGCATGACGAAGGGATAGGGTTATCGGGACAGAAAGCCAACGAATTGGCAAGCTTAAGAGCTGGGACCGTCATCTCTGTGGTGTATTCGGGGAAAGGCTTGAGAACTTCGATACCGTCAGGGAAGCTACTCTGCCAGACCGCATGTAGATGAGCGTTGATCAGCCTGTTAAGAGCTCCCAGACCTCTGGCACGTGCATTAGTGAGACCATCATGAATTTTAGAATATTGCTTCAAGATGATCTCAGGGCTGTAATGCACTAGTGCGGTTTGTGTTTTGTCCACGATGAAATCATTCTTTGTCGATCCATCAATAACGCTTTTGGCAGTTTTCACCGCGGGCGAGTCCATCAGTTTTCGAATACTGTTGGTAACGTCCTCCTTGGAGCCTACAATGAGTGCGCCTCCAAGGCCTTTCCACCTGGTCCTGGCAGGATATTCGCCCCTTCTGAGAAAAACCAGCAGAGGATCTTCGGTACGTGCAATAGGGAACAGAGCATGATCCACCAGAAAGCCAGTACCCATGGATTCCCAGGCGAGCCATCTCATTAGGTCGGCTTTCAACTCTGGCTGCACCTCGAGCCTTTGTAGTTCTTGATACTTTGGGTTTGCTGTTGCCTCTAAAGCGCCCAGAATGGTTGGCTGGAAACCTTGTGCCCACCATGCTCGCCGCCAAGTCAAGAGCAGGTCGCTTTCAGCATCTTTCTCTTCCCTCGATTTCTTGACAGTGGCATCGTAATAGCAGTAAATGAAAGGACGGTCATGGAGCGGGGGAAGCAGAGCTCTATCTTCGTCGAGAGTAAGCGAGCTGGAGAAAGGTACAGCTAACCATTTCCAATCAGCCCACCAAGAAGTACCTTGAAATGAATCTTGGGCCCGAACTGGGGGTGCATGGGCAGGTCCACGGAATGGATTCAGCTCTGTCGCTCCTTTGGTGAGAGAGTCACGGAGGCCAGATACAGAGCTTTTGATCTTGCTGGAGGCATGCGTATTTCCGGCATCATCGGGAGTGTCGACTGGCGCTGCATTTGGAGACAGGGTGGTGTAGGTTGCATAAACGAACACAACGACAAGGACGAGATAAGTCAATCGGCGGGACACAAACCGGCGTTGTCTGCCGTAGAAGATATTGATCGCCATCGGTACCAATTGGAAAGTGAACCAGCCGGTGGTCACGAACGAATAGTTGAGGCGGCCGCTTGGGAATCAGAGGCGCTGCTTGCTTCATGAAGCGATGGTCGAGCGCGCCGATTCTCACGGCTAGAGGCAGAGAAGCATTTCGATGATGATCGGGGAGCGAGGGGACGTGAAATGCAACGGCGCGGAAAGTGCAAGGTATAAAGAAGGCCTAGAACCGATTACCCGGATGAATCAGAGAGAATCATCGGAAAGAGGGAGGGGGCCACGATACGAGAAGTACTGAGCAGCCGCTATTGTGTTCCCTTTATCCGTATAGCAGGGGGGCTTGGGCTTGACAAGGGTGGTTGGAGGTGAGACCAGCGGGAAGTCACGCGATAGCAAGTAAGGTCCCACTGCAGATACACGATAGCGCCTGGGCTTAGCGTAGACAATGATAATTCGGTGTTATCTGTTGGACTTGGTAATGTTTACAGGTACCTAGACATCATCATTCATGACACTGTCAGCATAAGGGCCCTTGCTTAGTAAGTGGGGACGACGGGTCTCCACTGACTTGCAGCGAAGCTGTCGATGAGTTAAGGAAGGTATCTTCTTCCTTGTCATATCTCGGGCCCTTTCTGCTGTAATGTTAAGACACAAACAAGTACCTGAGTGCAGTGAACGGGACAGCAAAACATCGAACCCAAAACAATGAATTCATGCAAGTCTCGGATTGGTCGTGCACGCCAATCGTGTAATTGATCTTTGTATCTCAGTACATCAGGTACCTGGTTCATCTGTACTGAGTTTTAAGAATATACTCAGATATGAAGAGGTAAATATTGGGCTCTGTTCCTACTAACTAGACTACTATAGACGCTATTGGTAGGGCTGACTAGGGTTGTTTAAGCTAAACTCCGTTGGCTTATAAACAATGTGCTCAATTTTCTGCTGTCGGGCATACGAATGACTGAGGTATTGTTGGGAACTCAGCCGTCACCCTTACATTGAATCACCAAAACTAGGTATGATGTCAGCGATGGTTTGCTGGGTACTTGAGGCAGGCGCTTTCTCCCTATTGACTCTGCCTTTGCACTCACTAGGTAAGTGACTAAACCAGTAGCCAGCGGGCAGTGGCCAGCGGGCAGGCAGCAACTGGCACCCCATGCGCATTCAGCCTCTACATGCATCCATCTCTTGCAGTCGCACAGAGACATCATCCGTTCAAATCAAACAGCGAATTTCTAGTTTTAACATCTAAATTTCCGTCCCAACCTTTTGCAAAAGTCGTCAAACTCCTTCACTAAACTTGGTCAAGTATCTTCCCATCCCTTCGCACACACTACTCTAGGAGAGCCGAAGGTCAGGCACCGTGAATGGCATCATGGGCATCAAGCAGTTTAATCTCGACCTTAGGGCCGCGATAGAAGCTGCCGAAGACTTCCCGTGTGTGTCAAATCTACGCAAGGGGGATTCCGATGGGGAACTCGCCTTCACATACACCTATTCCTGTTCCCATGTGCCAGAAAACGAGCATGAACAACCGCCTATCGACGTCCAGGCCCTTTCAACGGATCCCGACTCCTACCCAAGACATCCAGGTTTCCTGATCTTCACTTCCTCGGATACACCAGCTTATCTGGAAAAGTGGCTGCAGGATATATCGCGCTTGACTGAGGGCCAGAGTGTCAAGGATGTCATCGCATCAATTTCCAGGCTATTGGCTGCAAAGTTGGCATTTTCAGACCAGTCAGCCTCGCAAGTGTCTCTGCTCGAGAGCATGGAAATATCCAATGATTCTGCTGTCGATGATGACGACCAAGGCTCATGCTACGATGATGAGTTCGATGAGTACGATGAGTTGGACATTGACCCACTGCCACCTAGAAGGTCGGCTTTTCAAGACACGTCTCAACCTACTCGTGCCGGAACGGCGCGCCTGAAGCGTCATCTGCGAGAAGCAAAGAAAGCCGGGTTTCACGTCTCGATCCCAGTCGAAGAAGGAGGAAATGTATCTTTCCAACTATTCTCGCTTTCAATCCGAGTCTCGAAACTCGCCATCCCCGAAGAGGCCCTGGAAGCCTGGGGTCTCGAACCATCTGAGTACATCGTCCTGTTGTTCAGGCTACCAATGGGCTATCCTATTTTGTCAAACTTCATGCAACTGCCGTCCGACCAAATAACAATGCAGTGTAAGTTCGGCAAATGCGCTAACCCAGAGCCGTCTCGTGAGTCTATAAAACGAATGTTTGAACGTGAGCATCCGGAAGAATCAGACCATGACAGGAAAAACGAGCAGAAGGAGGACAACTACGAAAGTCCCTTTCTTCCGATATATATGTCACTGTCGCTTGATACACTCTTAAACCAAACTTTCCCGGGTCTCTTGCGACTGCGACGATCCAAGGGGATCTCCTGGGATCAAGCGCAAGAAATGCTGTTTGAGCTGAGCAGAGGCAACCATTTCCCAGAGAAGTCGAGCTCGTCTGAAGACTTCATAATTCAACAGAATCAAGACACGTCTGCCGATTGGTTTGGACTGGAGTTCCTTCGGCGTGATTATGTGTCCAAAGATACGGACGATCTCAACATTATCCTTGTTGCAATGCAATTTGGCCTTCAGAGGTTCATCAAGTGTACCAAATACTGCCTGGTTTGCCATCAAAGGGCAGAAGGGGGGTTTGAGGCCGTGAAACCTTTTGTTTGTGGAAATCCACTTTGTCTGTACCAATACCTGTCGTTGGGATTTTGCCAGAGCATCGAGCACGAAATCATCAACAACCCTTATGTTGTCGATCTCCTCATCAGCTTTTTCTATTCCGCAGTTGCCAGTAGCCGACTTCGCGAGTTCCCACAGGGACTGGGACTTAAGTGTGCTTCATCGGCCTTTGAACTGGATTCTGTCGAGCCCATTACCGCAGAGGCTTGTTTCGAAAGCAAGGTGCTCAGATTTCAGAGCATAGATTACCCAAAGTGCAGATCGATTGCAGAGGGCCAGTACGTACTACTTGTCGTCGGCAAGATGAAAGCTCTGACGGTACCAGTCATGCGAACATGTAGGTTGATCAACGCATATTCAATGCTGTTTCGACCATCGGTTTACCGGAAGGCTAACATATTACACAGACATCGAGAAACACATCTGCATGATCATTTCATGCAGCTCCACCGATTTCACTTTCAAAGTCATGTCGACATACACAGCCCCTGCCAATGTTGCTGCAAATGCCGAAGACACGAAGGACACTCAAAGCATTAACCCGACTCCAGGAGGAGTGGAGGTTGCGGTTTTCAAATATGAGCAAGACATCGACAAGCTAAAACCGGCGGAGCGCGATCAGGCACTCCTATTCATGACCGAGGGTATCCCGTCTGTAGAGGCAATGAGAGACTACCTGGTAGAGAGGCCTGGACGCCGGCTATTATCCTGGAAGCGTATGGACTCATCGACACTCAGCCTCCTCAACTGGATTGTTGCATCGAATAGATCCTTCATTGTGCAGGATGCTCCAATACCGGGGGCGTCTCCGTCAGATGTAGAAGTGCAAGAGGATAAACTTGTTGGTGGCATGGACGCAGGATGGATGCAGTTTCGCTTCGCACAGGGGTCCCCCGAAAAAGAACAAGTCTTTCTGAACCAGCTGACGCAGGTGACAAAATCTCAGAACGGGAAGCATTACCCCAGCCTTTTCGCATGGCATGGCAGCCCACTCTCGAACTGGCACAGTATCATACGGACTGGCCTTGACTTCTCTGAGACGATGCATGGTCGTTCGTTTGGCGACGGCGTTTACTTTTCCAAAGAATTCATTGTCAGTTGCGGTTACATGATCGACGTCTACCCCAGGCCTCAGCCATGGCCGAACTCGGTCCTCAAAATCACCAATGCTATAAGTATATGCGAGATCGTCAATGAACCGACACAATTTGTGTCAACAAATCCCCATTTCGTCGTCAATAAGATCGATTGGATACAGTGCCGTTATCTCTTCGTCCAAGTTAAACAGTCAGTTCAGACGTCTGTACAGCCGTCTGCAGAATTGGGCACAAAGATGGATGCAGTATGCTCTGACTCCTCGATATACCTCGAACAGGACCCTGCCCATGTACTGGTTTGCGGGACTCGACAGATTGATATCCCCAACTCAGCCATACCGATTTCTCGCCGACGCGTACTAGTACAAGAACAGCCGAGCGTTACTGGATCATCTATAGAGTTGCCTATCGTGCTCGAGGATTCGGATTCTAACGACAGTCCTGAGACCAAGACCGAGCTAGATTACCTCTTGGCTTCTGATAACGAGGATGCCACAAGGCCGATGATAGTACGAAAGAGGCGAAGAACCTCTACAGACTCTGGTTTGGGTGAAACGCGACCGTTGCCGTCTCAGGATGGTAACGTTACCCCTTTTAAGCCGGGCCAAGTTGATGTCAGTTCTCTCCCCAAGCTGGCCGAGCCGACATGGGCAGCGTCATCTCCAGCGGCTCTCCGGGCACTCAACAACCAAATTAAAGACCTGCAAAAGATTCAGTCTAGCAACAGCTTAGCCACGTTAGGATGGTATATCGACTTTGAAAAGCTGGAAAACCTTTTCCATTGGATCGTCGAGCTTCATAGCTTTGACAAGAGCTTACCTCTTGCTCAAGATATGATTCAGCATGGGTGCTCGAGTGTCGTGCTCGAGCTCCGGTTTGGCACTTCATTTCCAATTTCGCCGCCCTTTGTGCGTGTGATACGCCCGCGGTTCTTACCGTTTGCTCAAGGAGGTGGGGGTCATGTCACTGTGGGCGGTGCTATATGCTCAGAGTTGCTCACCAACTCAGGATGGTCTCCAGCGTTGTCACTGGAAAAGGTCTTTCTTGAGGTCAGGATGAATCTGTGTGAGGAGGATCCTCCAGCTCGCCTCGAAAATACCAACGTTTTGGTACACGCATGCTCAGTTGCCGCAAGAAACATGGACTATGATATGTTTGAAGCTGTCGACGCCTTCCGCCGTGCTGCCACGACCCATGGGTGGCAGATCCCCTCCGAACTGGAAATGTTGCAGTCCATGAGTACCCAGTGAGGAGGTATGACAAAGTGAGCGGGCTCAGAAGTCTATGTCACTGCGAAGAGTAGAGTCAGGGTTTGCTCTTGTTAAAATGGGCCAAGCTTATTGTGGAGGTCCGTAGTATGATAGTTCAGAAACGGAAAGGTATTTCAAAGCTGAAGATAAGATGCTTCGTAAAACTTAGGAGGACTTTATGTAATAACAAACCTGAACTGCAATGAGACCGCCTTCCTCCCAAGGATGACCTGCCGATTTGCTTACTCTATTGTGTGAGGTTCATTCTGGTATCTTAGCATATAGATCAAGCAAAACTACCCAGGACTGCATGAAGATACATGTTCAACTTTTTTTCTTATTTCTTGTACTTTTAACACAGCATCGCCATTTGCAAGGCTAACTGAATCGCCGACCTAGGCTCCCGTCACAGCACAGCAGCTAGGTCAGCACCTGTCTAAACTTTTGGTTGATCCAAAGCTCTACGTTTTGATTTTACTTCTATGCAATTGCAGTACAGGACTGAGATAAAGAGAAGCGAATCTCTAGCTCGTTTACATCTCCCATCATACCACTTTTTCTTCAACCTCAAACAGAGGAGATACAAGTATTAGCCCTCGAACAGATGTTTAGGAAAAGTTTTTGTGTAGAGCAAAGAGAAGAGTTAGGGCCCAAAAGGAGGAGCAAGATAGTCCAGGCTAAGGAATAGGTGAAATTTGTGCAGCATAGCAGAAAGCAAGAAAACCCGTGCCCCAACCCGCGCTGCAGCCGTTCCACCAAATCCCTTCCTCCCATAGTCTTCTTCGCACACGGTCGTGTGCCAGTCCAAGTAGCTCATCAGATACGGTGATGAGTGTAATGAAAAGCTTTGTGAGAAAAAGAATACCAGTAAATCAAGTCTGGCATATGAGACATGCAATATAGTGCGGAAGCTCCCCGGTAAACTCCAAATGAAAATATCCCAGATCATTTCAATGTGTCGCAACACGGGATAAATATCTGCGACATTCGTGTCAAAGGGGGCAGGGGATATGCTTTGTGATAAACCAGACATCCAGGAACCTCGAAGTCGTGTCCTTATGTGAGCGAGTGTTTGGAACCTTGTTGACAAACCGTAAGTGCGACATTGGCACCTTAGGTGAGCTGGAAAAGCACACTAATAGACTCGCCATGGTGAACACGGCGAATAGCTTCGGCGAAGACGGGCGAGATGTCAAGCACATCGAGCTTAGGACACACTCTGCGGTGCTCCTCTTGAGGCACGGAGTTGGTAACAAGCATCTTGTCAATAGCGGAAGCGTTGATGCGAGCAATGGAGTCGCCGCTAAATACTCCGTGAGTTACAAGGGCGTAAACCTTAGTAGCGCCCTCCTTCTTCAGAAGTTTCGCAGCACGTGTGATAGTGTTACCGGTGTCGACAATGTCGTCAACAAGAATGCAGATGCGGTTCTTCACTTCACCAACCAGCATCATGCTCGCGTTTCGATGCTCGGTAAACCGGATGGGTCGTCGCTCCTTTGTAGCAATAAATGAGTTTTGATCAGAAGGGGCAAGATCAGTTGGTGGGATTACCTTGTGAATCAAAGCGAAGTCTGTTTTCAGACTGTCCGCAATGAGCGTGGCACGCTTCGCACCTCCAGCATCGGGAGAGACAATCACAGCCTGGGGAAACTCAGGAATTTGGCTCTGAATGTAGTTTTGGAGCAGGGCCTTTCCGTAAAGGTTATCGACAGGGATGTCAAAGAAACCCTGATATTGAGGATCGTGTAGGTCCATGGTAATGATGTGGTCGGCACCAGCGCAGGTGAGCAAGTCGGCAACAAGAGTGCCAGCCTGAGCAATCCACTGCTTGTAACCTGGCTTAGGCTGAAAATTGGAGATGTTGGACTGGTTCTCGTAGTCGTGTGTGGTGTAGGCACTTCTCTGGGAGGAAGTCGAGTTCTCGGCTTGATGGCCACGAGCTTCGGAGGTGGTGTTCGAGAAAGTGTCGGAGCGACGAGGAGTGACGGTGCCATTGGCACCATTTGTCGTGCCATTGGCAGCTTCGTTTGCGAGTGCCGTTTTTGAGAGCTTTTCGGTCAAGTTGTTGACCCCATTGGGCAGACCAGCTGATTTGGGGCCACCAGGACGAGGTGTAGGAGGAACGCTCTCAAAAGTGTAATCTTTGGAAGAGCCAGGGACTTGCGACAAAGGAGCGCCGGCTTTGTTGTAGGGCCAGTCGGGCTGTCGGGAGTAAGGAAACAGAGGTACAACAGCGGTCACTCGCTTTGCGGAACCAGTTTTGCAAGCTGAAATCATGATGCAGAGTTCAATGAGGTTGTCGTTGACGTTGCCAGAGCCGGATTGTATAATATAGACATCTTTGCCGCGGACCGAGTCCTTGATTTCGCAACGGCTCTCGCCGCCAGAGAATTTTCCAAGAATTCGATTGCTGGCTGGAACACCGAGGAGTTGGCAGACTCTTTCTGTGAGTTGCGGGTGGGAATTACCTCCCAGGATGACGATATTGCGCACCATGTTGACGGTGAAGTTGTGTCGGTTGAAGGCAGAGATACAGGATGTCGTCGGCCAGAAGAGCAAAAAGTTTTGACTGCGGCGAAGGACGGAAGCGGAAAACGGGTGTGGAGGGGCCCCGAATCGGAGGGGTGAGTACGTAGTTTTTTTTTTTTTATGAGGGGGAGAGCGAGCGAGTCAAGAGCTTCTTAGCGGTGGAAGAAAACTTCGACTGAGATTGATGGGATTGGAAGTAGAAGAGAAGGAGCTGAGACAAGCCGAAACAAGTCGAAGCAAGATCAGGGTATGTCGAAGTCGAGGTGAGGTGAGGTAGGGTTGAAGTTTGCAAGTCAAATCTGGAGATGGTTGACCCTAGGTATTGTGAATTTTTTTTTAAACTCTCCCCAGCTTGTTGGAGCACGGCAACGTGGAGTGGGCCCGGCTTGTGCCTGTGCTCGTCCTTGTGGATTTGGTGGAGGTTGGATTGGGAATGGCTGCTCTGGGTGTCGAACAGTGGCTGCGGGAGTTCGCTAGCAAGCAGTGTAATATTGCTGTGAACGCTGCAGCCGATCGATGCTATTGAGTATTGACTCTTCTGACCAGCAGGGGTTCAGGGCCAAACTTGACGCACAGGAGAGTCCTGGGACAGGCCAGGACAGGGCGACGTCACTGTGCTGTGTTGTGCTGCAAACTGCACCAGATGGCTCAGTTTCAGTGCTGAGCAGCAGGTTTCAATGCCGAATGACAGGGCAGGATAGGGCAGGGATCTCCAAGTAAATAGACGAACGGTGACTGCGACGCCGGTGTCGGAGGCAGTACGAGCCGCAAAGGAGGAGAAATCGAGCACGCGGCGAGTGGTGAGGAGCAGAGGATTGTTGCTCGTCAGGTGAAGTAAGTTGAAGAGGACAAAAGGAAGAATCTGAGGTGATTTAAGGTGTCGAACCGACTGAATAAGAGTTGAGGAAGGCGCGGCGGTCGCAACAACAGTCCCTGGGTGGAGGAGTGGAGATGGCGCTGATGCGATGGGAGGGAGGAAGATCATAGGCCCATCGCGTGCGGTTTTGTACCCTTTGCAGAGATAATTAATCAGTAGAAGATTTTGTGTGAAGTTAAAAGCAAGGACATGGAACGACTGTGCTTTGATAAAGTTGACTTCGGTGCCGCCAAAGAAAAAGGATGAATTGAGTGAAGTGAGTGTGATCGGGAAACCAACCTCAGGATGATGACATGGCTGCACCTGCCAGGCGGAGATTCGCACCTGTCTAGCTTACTATAAATAGTAAAGTATCGCCAGAAATACTCGCCGACTTCAGAAATAAGACATGTATTGGTGTTATTCAATACAGTCATCGTGTCTCAAGCATCGTGTTTTGTGTTCCGTTTGCGCATTGCATTGCGTCTTGAGACTTCTTGCCAGAGTCGCCGAGCTGCAGCTTCAAGACGTAGCATGAACCTAAAAGTGCCTTTCCTAGAATGGGATCTCGGAAATGTGCAAAACCGTAAGTTTACCTCATTGTGCTGTATCCGTGCGTACCCACCCCCGCCAATTCCCATGTAGGTAGGTATCTCGCTCCAGGTCCAGGGTACGGTATCATACCAGCCAGGGCATCTGGAGCTCTCCCGTCCTTCATCGAGCCAGACAAGGTTAATCATGGCAAAAGCCGCAGACCGCCATGTCTCTGGGCCAGTTGTTCCATCGGTCTCAGTACATGTGCAACGATCCAAAGATGTAGGGGTTACGAAATCTCGGTCTTCCTCGCAGACAACTTCCTCCGTAGCCCCGGCAATACTAAGAGCAAACTCAACTCTGGGCTTTTGGTACGACACCGAGTTTCCAGCCTGGCATGGGGGCTCAGTCAGTTGATCTGTACCACCTATCGTTGCATTGGATGTTGGATTTGTACAAGCAGAGCCCCCACCGTAACCACCCCAGCATTTACCTCAAGTGATGGAAAAGAGTCGCATAAATGCAGCATGTGGAAGTTATCACTAATCACTGCCCAAAGTCACAAAGGAATGGCAACGGTAGCTAGGAGCCTAGGGGTGCACCCTGAGACTGTCGGTAACTCTTTGTTCTGGAACAGTGGCGTGCATCCATGCATGCCCTCACGTGACCTCCCTCTTTCACAGTTATCAGTACCGGTCCCATGTTCAATCCGGAGATATAGTTCCCATCTGGATGATACCATTGAACATGATATTATTGCTTGCATTGGATAAGAGGTTCTCACCCCTGCACGTACATCACCATGAACCAGACATTGAGAAAATTGACAGCTTCTGCAGGCTCAATGTAGAGAAAAAAAATCCATTGCATGCAAGAAAAGAAGTTCGCAGGTGTCTTTCCCCAGCTTTTAGTCAGATTCACATGCAAAAAACAGCGCATTACAGGCAGTTTTAGCCCAATAGGAGCAAATTTCGAAATTGATACAAGGTAGCAGATCGGCCAAATCGTGCAGTAGGAAAAAAAGCAAGGAAAGAAAAATGTCTCACAAGAACTCATAGGCCCTTCCAGGCCCCCATGCACCGAACAGCTACGCTTTGTTGTAGCCTTGCTATAATCCAAGCTTCTGATTGGCCAACGTATAATCTTCTTTTTTCCCCCAGCACAGAGCCTCATCCTCCCCACCGTCAGACCCTTCACTATCTCACATTAAATCTTACAGCTCTTCCCGGGGAGCTCAAACTCGACTGCAGCCATGAAGATTGTTGAAGCGCAGGCTGCTGTCCTCACAAACTATGAGGTGTACCAGCACGTCACGGAACAGCGCGAGCGATACAAGAACGCCAAACGTCGGGGTCCTCCAAATTTAGAGACAGTGGTTCGCGAGGTAAGTTTCTTCTTAAAGAAGGCTCAGTCGTCAGAAGACTACCAAAAACAAGCCAGAGGTCTAGGATATATACATAGCTTACACTTCTTCCAGCTTCTCCAGTACCTTCGCACCAATCCTGGTCCCCTAAGCCAAGAGCCGCTACCCTACTCTGAAGGCTGCGTTTCCACGCTTCTTCAGCGACTGCGGCCTTACAGTCTCGCCAAGGGCGAAGTTGTCATGATCATCAACCTGCGCCCCGCCTCAGTCGCTGCTCTCAATACGGTTGTTGAGGAGATGTCTGAGCGTTTCAACGAGGAGCAGCAAGAAGCCATGGTCAACATCATTGCCGAAGTCCTCGGCCAGTTCCCTGCCCCGGAAGAGGGTGCCGAAGAAGAGGGTGGTCCTGATGTCTCTATGAACGACGCCGCTGCCTGAGTCCTAAGCTCACCAAATACAACGCCAAACTACCCATCCACAGACTCCGCTACTACATCAAATGTATTGTTCCTCTGGAAGACTCATATCATGGTGCATGTACTTGCGCTCTGACTATTCGCGCCTGTTGTTGGAGTCACGGCTGTCTTGCATAGATCCTCAAACGCCAGCTTCAACAATTCACCCGTCACTGCCGAACACTCTACATATCGATCCGCTCTGAGGGCCTGCGCGACCTGATATGCTTCCTGCGGGTAGATGATTCCATTTGGATCATCCTCTGATCTCAGATCGCGCTTTAGACCGAGGATGATAAGAGGCAGGGCATCGATCCGCAGAAACGACTTTTTGACTTCGTCGATCCACTATTGAGTCTCAACTATTGCTGTATCTGGGTCAAGGGATAAGCGATGGAGCACTTACATATCTTTGCATGTTGATAAGACTTAACCGCTGGCTGATGTCAAAACAAATGACAATGGCATCGGGGTCCAGGGTTCTCCAGTTATCAGGGCACGATGTATCAAAGAATTCGAATTGGAACTGCTTGCTTCCTGTCCTGATACCAAAGATAAAAGGCTGGTCCATATCACGGAGCATGGGAATCGGATTGACGCCTTCGCCAGCGCTGAGTCGGCTGAAGATGTAGGGTTTAGCACGAAATATCAAGATGAGTTGGAATCTACGTACGAAAGGAACGTAGTCTTGCCACATTTTTCATCGCCTACAAGGAGAATCTTGATCACTTCGGAGTCCATCTTGTGCATGCAGAATAACCAGATGTTGAATTGTTTGGAAATGAGAATTAATGTATTGAAGATTGACCAGCCCAAGATGAGCGGGCATGGCGTTGATTAAATGAGCAACCAGAGATAGAGATGAGATGAGAGCAGTACGTAACTTATCTCTGTTGCCCCAGCTGTGGCGTCTCGGGAGCATAGCCACAGGCAATCGATAAGCCACATCTCGAACTGCAGTAAAGCCCTTTCTCATGGGAACTAATCAACGATGGGCCTGCATATAATCGCCCAAAATTGGAACCCACCAACTTCATGAGACCCTTTGGCCGCTGTCTTGGGCGTCAAAGTCCGCTCGGAGTCATAACCAGCGGAGCTCAAACTCGACCGAACTCTCATCCTCAACGCAAAATCTCATCCAGGTCTTCTTCAGGTGGTTCAGCACCCGAATCTCGTGTGCATCGTGCCAAGTACCGCACAATGTCTGGCGAGTCGAATTATCAGTCATGGACCAAAAACGGTCTTATCCAGAAAGTTAAGGAGCTGGAGGCTGAGCTGAGGAACCGCTCTGCTCCAGAGCCAAAACCTCAGGCTGAGGTTCAACTTCAAAATGAAGAGGGAGACAAGGCCAAGTCAACGAAACCAAAGGGAAAACGAAAGATGGACCCTAGCAAGTATTCAACCCGATACATCGCCCTGAAACTTGCGTATTTGGGCAAAAACTACGGTGGATTTGAGTTCCAGGCCATGGCCAACGCACCGTCTATCGAAGAGGAACTGTGGAATGCCCTCACAAAGGCGTGTCTAATATTCCCCAACGATGAGCGAGTCGTTGACTTTGACTGCTGCGAATATTCAAAGTGTGGTCGCACAGATAAAGGCGTTAGTGCTTTTGGGCAGGTCATCGGCCTTCGAGTCCGAAGCAACAGACCCCTGCCAAAGCAAAAACAGCGTCTAAGTGAATCTGGCGAGGCAATGGTTGTCGACGAACAATCTGGAGAGCACGTGGAAGAAGAAGTTGAGGCGGATGATACGCCGCCTTTCGACGATATCAAGGACGAACTTCAATATCCTCGACTACTCAACCGTGTCCTGCCCCCTGATATCCGCATTCTCGCCTGGTGCCCCTCTCCACCACCAGACTTCTCCGCTCGCTTCTCATGTCGCGAGCGTCAGTACCGTTACTTCTTCACACAGCCCGCCTTCACTCCGGAGCCCAACGCCGGCGGTGCAAAGAACGGCTGGCTCGATATCGAGGCGATGCGCGAGGCAGCCAAGCGCTACGAGGGCGAGCATGACTTCCGGAACTTTTGCAAGATCGACCCTGGAAAGCAGATCACAAATTTTGTGCGCACTATCTATGAAGCTGATATCGAAGAGGTTCGTGACGTGAGCTCAGCCTTGCCCTACCTTTCTGGACCGCAGTTTGCCCCAGTCGGAGGCCTACCGTCCGACGGTACTGTGTATCCCAAGGTGTACTCATTTAACGTTAGAGGGTCCGCCTTCTTGTGGCACCAGATCCGTCACATGGTCGCTGTTCTCTTCCTAGCAGGCCAGCGGCTGGAGAAACCTGAGGTCGTAACGACCTTACTTGACGTTACTGCCAGCCCGTGTAAGCCCAACTATGTTATGGCCGATGAAGTGCCCCTGGTGCTTTGGGACTGTATCTTCCCTGGCCTAGATTCTGCCCCTGTTGACCCCGTGGCTAAAAAGACCGATGGGCTGGACTGGGTGTATCTTGCAGATGACCCTGCGCTGAGCAAGCCAGGCCCCTTCGGTGTCATGGACGGTATGTGGGCGTATTGGCGCGAGCGTAAGCTGGATGAGCTACTCTCAAACCAGCTTCTGCAACTTGTCTCAACACAACGTACCAAGGATCCCTCACGCCATGTCGCTCGAACCGAACCCACAGGGAAACAGGCGAACAGTGTCGTCGTCTACGAAGGCGGTAATGTTGGACGCATGGGTGGTCGCTACGTGCCACTGTTGAAGAAGGATAAACTGCAGTCCCCCGAAGAGCAAAATGAGAGATATGCTATCAGAAAGGGGTATGCCAGTTCGGAAGATATGCGAACACAGAGAGGAATTGGGAAGCGAAAGGCGGACGAGGCCATGGATGAGTAAACGATAGAAACCACCCTTGCTGGTCTATAAGGATATCAAAATTCAAACCGTATAAACATAACGCTGAGCATGTGCAATACAACAAACGCTCCTCTATGGGTAGAATTCCACTCAATTTTGTGGTTTCTCCTCTGCTCTACTCTCGTATAAGCATCTCCTAACGCCTCTCCACACTTCTTCCACGATCTTTCGTCGCGGTAGCAAGCCTGGAAACACAACCACCACATCATGCTCGCCCTCGACTATAACAATAAGGTAGTACCGTACCTCAAACCCAAGAAACGCCTCATTAACAAGAATATCCTGGATCTTCTCGGTCGGTATAAACCTTGTCGCTGTACCCGCTAGATAACTCCCGGGGCTTTCACTCGTCTGCATACCCAGTCCTCTCATGACGAGAATACTCTCGCTGGCGTAGCCTCTTCGACTGGACAGCCATAGCACAGCTATGCTCGCGGGAACGAGGACGGATAGGGGGATGTTCTGTGCGAGGGCGACTAAGGAGGTTGGAGCGCGGAGGTACGAGGGCGGTATGATCTTGAGAAGAGAGGGCGCGGCGCGGACAAGGAGTGGATGAAGGGTGAGGCGCGCATGGAGGAGCAGAATGGCGAAGATGGAGAGAAGAAGGCGGGAGAGGAGTATGAGATTGTGCAGCGCTGGTGGAAGCGGCCGAAGGGTCGTGACAGTGAATTCGGCGGTTGTCGGAGAGGGATGACGGATGTCAAGACGGGGCGGTATTGAGAGCATCGTGGCGAACTGGTTGTGACAGGTTAATGGTCCCTCATGATGGTTCTTGGCGTGGAAATTAGGTGGTTGATTGTCGTACAGAGGACAATTCGGCTAAGGGTTATAGAAAAGATTTCGGACTCTAGAGTATTGCGACATGAGCTGTTACACTGGCGATCAAGATCGCATTGCGATTGAGGTGTTGGAGATGAATTGAAGATGGCTGCCCTGTACCTCTGTAGGCTGTTGGCGAAGCCACAGGTGTCGTAGCGCCTTTGCCCCACCAACCCCATTGTAGCTACAGCCAGGCTGCAGCAGTATATAAGTTATAAAAATTGCATTGGTTCTCGACTGTAATGGTCTAACGGTGAAGGCGCTCAAACCCGCTCAACCGCCCATCCCAATTCTGGTTGTGCTTGCACCTCCAGCCCTCCGCCGCGCCCCGCTCGAACGCTGCGGTGGCCGCCCACTCGTGCAGGTAACTCACGATGCTGGAACTTTGCGGCCTTAAGCACTGGAGATGACCCTTGAGGGAGGTTTCACTCTGCAGAGATCTCTCCCCCGTCGCGTGGCGGGTGGGAACACGTTAGTGTGGGGGGATTTGGGATGGCAAGTGGATGAGATGGAGCAGTCGACTGTGTTTTTTTGTTTTATTTTTTGTTTTGCATTTTTTTAACCATTGATACTTAGATATCATGAGGGATTAAAATACTCATGTGCACTTACCGATGACCATTAAAGTTCACAGTTGACTTTTAATGCTCTCGCGATGTGGTGTTGTTGAGTTTGTGGTGATTCGAACCATCTTTTTGCATTCGTGGTTGGCAGCTGTAGTGAAGCTATCACCACTAACCCATGTCTTCATCCGTTAAGCAAAGTCTCCCTCTTCATACACACCAAGTTTATCTATAAGAAAAAAATTCACATTGAGCCACATGATATATCAAAGCAATATGTTCATTCAATTCGTAAGTACTAAAAATCCTCCGGGGGAATCAAAATGCATCTCCATTCCATTTCTGACCATTCCAAACATCCATCTTCCCCCCATTCCATAGTTCCTTTTCCTGCCATAGTTTCACACAAAACTGAAACAAGTGCCGCGAGGCAACATTGTATAAAGCAGCCGCTACGTTAATCTCCGTTTACATCCCTTCTTTTGCTCTTTTGTGGTACCCGTCAGACCCATACCACCCCTATATCCAATCTTAACCTTCCCCAGACATCCACGTGGATGTGAAATTTAACAAGATATGGCACGAGTGCCATTTCCACCTTCTTCAAACATAATCTGTAAGTATTTGAGGCCATGGTGTATAAGGACCGTGATGGTCCGGCCAAAGAATTGTAAAGTCGTGTACGTTCATCAGCATCCCTGCCAAACAATGCAGGAACTGCCTCAATGGGTCCGAGATGTGATTCGAAACAAGAAAAAGAAGAAAGAAATAAGATGTAGCAGTTTTGGTGATTCATGTCCTTTTATCAAGAGACGCAGAAGTATAACGCACTGGAATGCGAGCCCCCAATGGGACAATGGTATCGACTTGAGAGTGTAGAAAACGCCGATCGCCATGCACAGAATCGAACAATACAAAGTTTATAGTGAGTGGTAGAAAGGAAGAAAATACTGCACAACGCGCTGGCTGCGGTCACGAGAGACTTCCTAGATCATCTCGTTCCTGTGCAGGCCAGTCGACAAGTGCTTGTTCCTGGAGTCAATGGGCGAACGCAAAACGTCCGGGTTGAATGACACCGGAGGAGGAGACTTAAGCTGTCGCGGCATTGGGATGCTCTCGTAGGGAGCCTCGAAAGGAGGAGATCGCACATACTCCTTGCGGCTGCGACTAGCGGATCGGAGTCGCTCAGTGGCCTTGTGAATACGGCCTGAGATGCTGCTGTCTCCAATGCTGCGACCTCGGCCATGCCCCTTGTGAGAAGCTGGAGCAGGAGGGCTGGCCTCTGAAGCCTGGTCATTGCCAGACGACAAATCGTCATCCATGACAATCTCAATCATACCCGACGCAACAGCACCCGCCTGTTGAGGTCGCTGGGCGTGCTGAAGAGGGGCAGGAGGCGGTGGTGGGGGTGAAGCGAGATGCCTGAGCTCCTTGAGCACTGGAGGCGCTGGAGGAGGTGGAGGAGGGGGGACGGGGTCCTCGTGTGACCGTCGCCGCTCGCCAGTGACAACTTCTTCAATGCGTCCCACGCTACCTTTACGTCCGAAACGTCCTGGACGTTGACCAGGCTCGTCGGGAATAGGAGCTGACATGCTACGGGGAATTGGGGGTCGAGATGGTGGTTGGTAGACGGTCGACGGCAGTAGAGTGAGACTGGGTTCCATACTGGGCTCCTCTCTCTCCGGCGATCCATACGGGGAAGTTTCTGGGGAATGTCTTTGAGAAAAGCCGGCTGGAATCATTGGTACCTCAGGTCTGGGGGTGCTTCCAGATTGGTCATGTTTACCCTCGATGATGAGTCTCATGGCCTTTGGTGTTGCTGGAAGTCCAATGACAGGTCCATTACGGGCGTACATACTCCTTTGAGGTGGCTCAGTGGCGCTGCGAGGTGGGATATCATCAGGCAGCGGCTTGGGCTCAGCAGTCTCAACAGTGATCGCAAGAGCAGGTGAGAACTCGTTGGGGTGGGGGATAGAAGGTGTCTGGGCCCGTTTGGCCAAAGACTTGCGACGCTCCTCTAGTTCTCGGGCAGCCTGTTCCTTCTTTCGCTGGCGCTCGTCCTTCATCTGCTTGAGGTCTCCGGCATGCTCAGTTGAGGCAGCTCTGCCGTGTACAGCGAGTGTACCATCAAGCGCCACTTCAGAATTAGCCCTGCGTCTGGCTTCTGAAGGATCCTGTTTGCTCAACGCTGGTGAGTTTTGTCCTCGGCTGACGCTGCGGCTATGCTTGTTCCTAAATTCCTCCTGAGCAGCCATAGCTGCTCTGAAGTCCTCCTCATCCTCAGAGCCTTGGTAGTGGGGCATAGCGACAGCCAGAGGCAATGGGGAGGAAGGAGAACGCTGTACAGAACCCTCTCGACCTTGGCTTCGACCGCGAAGGGTCAAAGCTGGGGGGCGAGCTCGACTATCCGGGCTCTGCCGGCGGCTTCCACGGCTTGATCCTCGACTTCCTGGCTTCGCAGTAGATCCGCTCACCTTGCGCACTGTGCTCGGGTCGCCAATCGGACCATGTCGCGGAGTGCTGAGGTTCAGCAAGTCCTCAGGAGACATGGGAATTGGGGAAGTAGGTGACCGTTTGGCCTTGGGCCAACCTCTAGCGGCTACACGGCCACGTTCCTCGGAAGGTTCTCGAGAGCGAGCAGTTCGTTCTCGGCTCCCAGGACGACTGCGCGAAGTATCCCGGGTTCTTGACTGGCTACGCTGGCGGCTTCGCTGCCTCTTCGAGTAGTGGTTGGCGGCATCAAGGCTGTGGATGTAATCTTCTCGATTTCGTACAGCTTGATGGCGAAGGCTTCTTCCGGCGCTGGAAGCCGAGGTAACAGAACTGGTCACCGATGCAGGCCCTCTTCGGCGAGTCGGCCAGTGGTAGCGAGTAGACGATGTAACAGAGTGTTCTGGGGAAGTCACTTCATCTTGCGGGATTCCAGGTTGGAGCTGCAAGTTCACACCCAAAGGAATGCGATCACGAGAACCATTGCGATGGTTGCGCGACGCCTGCTGCATCTTCAGCATGATGGCATGATCAGGTGGTGGTGGAAAATCGCCTTCGCTCGGCTGCACAACGCGTTGAGCATGCTCTCGCATCATCATCGGGCTCGCTGTAGCAGCGCGCTGCAATGCGCTGCCGAACATCATGTTGTCATTGCCAGATGGCGTTCGAGCGTGACCGGATCGAGCTTCATAGTCAGAAGGCGCAGCGGAAAGACCGGCCGATCTGATCGCTTCGCGGTTAAGGTCTGATGGGATCTCTCCAATGGATGGTAATCGTCCACGTCCTCTAGCAGAAACAGGCGTGTTGAACCTGCTGTTGTTAGATGGGCGGAGGAACGCTGTCGTGGCGTCGTTGTTGGAGGCATGGGACAAAGCAGGTGAACCGGCAGAGTCGGCAATCGGAGTAACCCCAGCGGCAATAGGGGTCTGGCCGCCATCGCCAGCAAAGAATTTGGACTTTTGCGTTTGGTCACCAAATGAGGTGATGAGTTTGAGCGCAGAGGTCTTGGCAATGCTGCGTTGAGGGCCGCGTTGAACACCAGGAGGCGAGAGCGGTGGGCTCAGAATCTCAGGAATGCTGGGGGTCATAGACTGGAAGTTGAGCTGTGCAGCAGATGGGGATGACCAAGGCTCAGTGGACTCCTGATCAGTGCAGGCAAAGCATCGAATTGCCAGTTGTTGCTGACCATGCTGAACAGCCCACTCTCCCCATTTCCTGATGATGGCAGCTTGGCGTTCCCACACGCCCGGGGAAGATAGACATGTGAGGATCAGGGCCTCCATGTAGCGCTTGTGGGAGATGTAGACCTCAATGGCGTCGTTGTGGTCACCCATTCCAAGCATAATTGTGACTGCGGCATGCACATCGCCAGCCTCAAGTAGGCGCTGGACGTAAGTATGACCAAGTTTCTGTTGTGATGCCTGGCCACCGATGCCACTCAAGGCCAACAACATCCAGTCTGACGAAGTCATATTCTCGAAGTTTGCATTCATGATGTTGGATTCGATATCTCCTAGCCACTTGGCCAAAAGGATGCGACTGGGGGACCCTTGGGGGTGCCTACTCATCTCATCCCGGATCAGATCTTCGACCTCATGGCTCCACCCGAAAATGGTATTAAGCATTTGATGGCGCAGATCGTCGTTAGTAAGACGGGCATTGTTGGCCCCCATGGCATGCTTGTATGGGATGTCACTCAGACGAGCTCGAGTAAACTTGAAGAGGTCATGAACCTTGTTATCGTCAGGACTGCGGGGAACTTCATTGCGTAGACGAGAAGGCCTGCGTCGTGAACGGCTGGAAGTCATGGAAGGGACACTAGTGGTGCCAAGAGAGTATCCCATTGAGTATGAGTCCATGTCTCTCGTGTTACCCTGAACGTTACCGTTGCCGATAGTTGATGATCTGATCGAAGTTCCAGCGGAGATGTAAGTGTTTTCTGAAAGTCCCCTCGATCTCATAGATCCAGGATAACGGCCAGGGGTTTGGGAAGACCCCGCAGAGGACTTTGACAAAGAAGATAGACCACTGCGGCTTGATACGGGGCTGGCTGATTCGTAAGGCTCGTTGCCAGAGTCGTAACCTTGGCGTCTGGTCAGACGAGCAAATGGCGATAGGTGGTCCTCATCACTTTCGGAAATGTTCATGTCCAAAGGGATAGAGCTAGTCTCAGACTCAGAGGCGATAGTGGTTGCCGAGGTCGCCGATCGATCACCAGTCTCTTCAGAGACTGGAGGCGAGGGTGGCAATAGGTTTGCTGGGTGTTGGACATTGGCAACCATAATGGCTGGTGAGTTCAAGTCGAATTGTTGCACCGTGTTGTTTGGGCCGAGGGTGAATAATGTGGCACCCGGTCCATAGACGGCGAGGCCGCGGACAAGATCGAGAGTCGGGATAGGATCATGAGTGACGTGCTTTGTTCTAACATCCCACGACTGTGTTTGTCTATGCATATGTTAGTCGAAGAAAGGGGTCATGCAGCTAAGCGCGCGCGTAGCCTAGGGTGTTTTATGGTGGTGGCAAGCTATAAGACTTACGAGTCGGAATATTGAATTATGCGACCGTTTTTGGACCATCCCATCCAGTTTGGTCCGTCCATGGAGATCTCGGCCTTTCTGAGGTTTCGAACCACTTTAGCAGGATCATCGGCGCTGTATTTCTTTGCCACGCTCCAGACTCGTAGGTCTCCGTCACGCATCTGAACGGCAAGCATGTCGGACTTTTGTCGTGATGAAGAAGCATGCCATGCGAGATTAACAATGGGTGATGGTCCCCTAGAAGTAGTGAGATTGTGTAAGATGGTGAAGCGTGGCTGTAGAGTAGCCACAAATAGGGAACCATTTTGATAACTATAATCTGATCAGTCAGAGTCAAGCGAGACATATATGTTAGACTCACCCAATGGCAAATGTTCGACAATCAGCCGACGGTGCCAATGCAGTTACAGCAATCTGATCAATGGTCCTTGAAGAAACATGCTCAGAAGTTGAAGGCTCAAACATAATAATACTTCCTTTAGTGTTGCCTGTAAATGGTCAGGTATTGATCTCAGGAATATAGTTATCTCAAGAAACGTACCAAAAGCAACATTGCCATTCTTCATCCATGCTGCAACGGTCAAATGTTCGTAGCAAGCAAATCGTGAGATCTCATCACCTGTCATCAAATCCCACACAATTGCTGTCTGACCAGCATCGTAACTCACAACAAAGCGACCGCCGCCGGCATCACTCTGGTTATCGACTGCCAACAATTGAACCTCATCGGCGTGTCGTGAAAATCTTCGTTCAATGGTGAGAGTATCATGGTGACAGCAGACGATTGATGAGCCCTGGGCGTACAAAAACATAGACGCCGTGGCGGCGCAGGGGTCGAAGTACTTTAAATCGGTGACGTGAGGCATCGTGGTGCTGTCTGGGACCTGCGACGACTTGCTCCTTGCTGCAGACCTTCCACCGGAGCTTAATGATACGGTGCGGTTCCGTGACGAAGTGGCCACGGGGACGGACATGATGGGCCTGATATTCTTTCTTGAAGTCCAATCTGCGTTAACGGAGCCCGTGTTAGCTAGTCGGATGATCACAAAAGGCTACGACTGCTCTGCAAGGATGCCCACTTTGTGCGACGCTGCACGTACTGTTCAGATGCGAATTGATGTGGAAGAAGAACGACCCCCGATAGCGGGGTGTTCGCTATAGTTGCTCTCGGAGTCGCAGGAACAGGCGGAAAGCTACACCAAAGGGCTGTCGAACATGCCTCGGAACGTCCTGCTGTCCGCACCCGGACAATGACGTTCTCTTGATGTTTCGGCGAGCCAAAGTCTCGGATCGTGTTATACTGATGTCTGTTTCGTCACTGTGCGATGCGATGCGATACGGGCACGCGGGTAGCCACGGGCGAGTGAGGTTGGACAACGAGCGGGACTCGTAGAGCTGTATGTCTCGGTCGCGATGATGTATACTGAGAGGCAGATGCGGTGAGGCGAAAGGACAATCTTCGGAATGCGAATTAGTGGAAGTGTGAGAAAGTTGAGAAAGTAAAAACACTCGAGAAGGCGTAGAGAAAGAATAGATGTGTGTGTGGAGATGGGCAGAGCCATGGTTTTGCTTGTCGAGCGCAACCTCAACCAGGGCAACAGTTGAGAGCGACGCTATAGGCGCAACTCGGCAACAGTAAGAACGCAGCCGCCTACCCTGCTCAGGTTGTATGTGATTGCATGGGGTCGGACGATGGTAAATAGAGATGTGCGCGCAAAGTGGTCAAGGTCAAAGTGTAGCTACCAGGAAGAGCTTGGTAGTGGGTGCGGATAGGGATGGGGATGTGAAAGGGGTGTGACCCGGCGCTTGACTTGCAGATGTAGCTTGGAATCCCTTTCTAGGGTCCATCAGATTTGTGTTTATGCGTGCGCGTGTATGCTGAAGAACATGCGACTAAGACGGAAGATATGACGAGGGATGAGAAGCCTGGGGCAGAGTGCAGGAGAGCCACGGTAGGCAATTGGGAGCAGAAGATGGCAGAGAATAGAGACAGCATCAGAACGAGAATGAATTGAAAGTCCTACCTTGTTGTGGTTGCTTGTCAAGCAAAAGCTGATATGTCTCTTGGGGCCGGTGTAAATGGATGTTGGTGGAGTTGTGATGTCAAGGTAGATGCTGGAGCTGAAGATGTGACGATGTGATAAGGCGACACAAGTAAACAGGGAGATACAATTCAAAGATCAAAGGCGAAAAGAGAAGACTAAGAAGAGGGAGGCCCAAGAAGGAAATCCAAAGCAAAAGAAGTGCAGGTTGGGATGATTTTGAGAAAGAGACAGACACAGGGTTGGTGCCAGTGTGGGTGCCTTTACTGCGTGTGCTATGTGTGATGGACCATCCATCATGGGTCAAGTCGGGGTCCAGAGTCAGAGATGGCGCCTAGAGAGTGGCGTTCTGGCCTGTCAGTGGACGCTTGATACCAGACGCGATATTAAAATAGAGCCCTGCGAACGTTGGGTTGAATGGATCAGCGGAGACGGACCGGCTCACAGCACTCAGTCCAGGGGGCCAGGATGGAGGATGGTGGACGGCGGCTGGGGATTGGGAGCTTGTGTTAACATGAGCACCTTTCTGCTGTTTGGACTTAGGACTCGAGCTAACAACGTCGAGTGGGGAAGAGAAGCTGCAGAAGACCGGGATCCCCTCCTGTACCGTAGACAGGGGATTCAGAATTCGAAGCCGGTCTAAAAGACGCCAGTCGAGGCGGAGGCTTTCACTTTGACGTGAATGGATCGTTGTCGGCGGCTGCGCGGTCTTGCAATGACGAACAACGCCCAACGTGGACTGCCATCGCATCGCGGACTGTGGATCTCTGATTAAGAGACAAGACAAGGCGAGTTGACGTGCAACGAGTCGTAGCAAGTCAAATGCCTGGCGAGCAATGCCCCCTGCCAAATTTAGCCTCGTGGGCTGGCCGCGTGCCGTTCAATTCAATTCTCTCAGTAACCCGTTGGATGGCGCATCAGATTGTGTGGTCCGCTAGACTGGGATCCCTGTAAATCTCCAGATCCATTTTCGACTTGAGACTCGGGGGACTCGGCCTATCAATCAATCAATTGTATTCCATCGTCTGCGTCCCGACGCATGAATGGCTCATATCTCACCGTTTGATAATTAAGTCTTTGTTATGAAAGCATGTCCTTTGGTCCTCGTGACCTAGGCCGTCGTCTCATCCAAATTTCATCTTGTATTTGCATTGATTTCAATCCGTCAATCACGTATAGCAAGTCTCCGGCGCCCCTCTTTCGGTGAGATGGGCAGAAGTATGCGGGCGGCGTCTGGTACAACGACGAGCGGTGGCTTCTCAAGCATTGCATGACAACACAGCAGAGCATAGCGCAGGGCAGCGCAGGGCAGCACGGCGCCTCCCACGGGCAGTTGCTGTAACGCTGGTGCAGTATAAGGTAGGCATCACGACATGATATGCTCGATCCAGTTGTGCTGGGTAACAATGATACCAAAGACTGGTCGGTACCTTACATTGAGGTGTGTGTGTGTGTGCATCAGCACCAACACAACGTCTGCAAGGGAAGCGATGCAGATGCTTCCTCTCTAGTGGAATTTCAGTGCACCTTCTACAGTAGGGGTCCCCTGGAGTTGTAGAGGCTGACAGAGCTTTTCGTATGAGCTATTGAGCGTAGCAGTGCTCTTCTTGGTCTCTGTCGAAGACAAATCGATTTTGAGATGAGGTGAGGTGCGTGAAGGAAGTTGGAAAGCATGTGGTTGGGGAACCGAAACATGGGGGGCTTGAGCAGGCGCTTGTATGCTAACATTGATTGGCTGCGATGCTTCACCCCGCTTGCCAAAGATGTGCTACAGCTATTTCTCGGCGCTTATTGGCCACGCTAGCTCAACGGGACGGGCCAATAAGCCGGCCGATCACCTCTGTTGCAGGGAGTTAATCGCCCTCTCCTTCCCGTCCGCTAGCGAAGAGGGTCTCATGCCCACTTTTTCTTCATAAAAAGAGTAAGTGACTCTCACTACAAGCAATTTCAGCGTTGTCTTTTCTATCAAGCTCGCCTGTTGTACTGACAGTAGTATGTTGCTTGGCGTGAAAAACGGATGATGAAGGAAGACTAGGCAGGAACTCTTGAGCAATTGACATCATTTCATATAGTTCCAGTTCAAATAATGTATTGGCTAACGCCCAACCGAGCCAATGTACCTACCTATATGTACTGTAGGTATTGTAGTAAACTCCCCGCTCCACTTTTGACCTCAGTCGACCAGGAAAAAAGAGCGAGCAAGTCTCGATGTGAATCTTTTCACGCCCAATTGTTGGGACTGAACCTGCCTCTAGTATGTCAGAGCCTTACTATTACGGACTGCATCTAACTCGGCCCTTCCGTTCCCAAACCCTCCTTTATGTACGCAAACGTTGTATCATAGATCTCTCTTCACTCTCTGACTCTCCTCCTGCATACACGATTTCTTTGCTTTTTCCCGTCACTCCCGCTCTGGAGCCACCGCACTCACACCCATCCCCCACACTTATTCTTGTTCTTGTTCACTACCGTAGATGTTGAATGTTACTCTGCTCTGGTCAACTCTTCAAGACTCGACATCGTGTATCTCTTAATGAGCTTTTGGCAACTCAGATCGTGTCTAATACATGTCACGCTGCTCCCCTACGTTATCGACACATTAGGCAGGTTTGCTTTGGAGACGGTGACTCGAGATGGGTACATCACCATCCTATCAGAAAACAAGTACGGCTTTGACCGTTGAGCTAGCTGCTTCACTTGTCTTTCAAACCAACCTGGTTGATCTGGGGTCAGAGTCGAGATACCCCTCCCCAAAGCAATCACTTGACAGCGTATCATCAAGCATCATCCATTCCCGAATGCCAATGCAGCAACACAGCTACTAGTTAGCTAGTCTTCTTTTCCGCCCGAACCTTACATAACGTCACGTAAACACCAGCCTCCTCGGTTTCTCCAATTTTGAGAAACAAAAGACGCAAACTGACTCTATCTTCTCCTTGAACCCTGGTCAGTATAAAGCTTTCCTTGCGACATATATCTCAGAAGCATGTGGCCAATACCTAACTTGGCTTTAGATTGCTCACCCAGCCTTATAGTATCACTAACCAACAGGCAAATTCCCTGTCATATACCTTGCTATGCCCAGTCTCTTTCTGAGCACGGCATCTCGAGACCAGCAAGCGCTTCCACCTATCAATACCCTGCTTACCAACCGCTCGGCTAGGGACAGATGTTTACAGCATATGTTGTCCAATGCTCGCAGCCACCGTACACTTGCCTATTGAGCCGTTTCGCCTCACTCTCCTCGCTTCCACCGCACAGGTCCTGCATATGGGTTTACTGTGGTACAAGTACAGAACAGCCTGGCCAGCAAGTGCATAGATAATCGTTGACTATCAAGTATGTGCATACGAACGATTTCAAAGCTGTCAGGTAATTTCTCCGTGCATTCAAGATCGTTCTTCTACGTATATATTGGCTGTTGGATCACAGTCAAGTGTCTGGCTGCTCGTGCAACAGCCTCCAGTACGGATACATACAAGTGGATTACTCCGCGAACACATTGCTCCTCTGCTACACATATTCAACAGCCAAAGGCTGGCCGGGCCTCAATACCACTGATCAAGAACTCTTGCTGGCCGATACGCAATTTCATTATCCCGGTGAACTAGGCCTGGCTTGTCTGGCCTCAAAAGTCCAGATCACCCCACGGTTGTCCCCAGTCTTTCTCGGGCTCTGCTGCAGCCTCATACAAGGTATGTCTGTGTACTCGTTTGCTGCACGGCCGCGGATGGCTGCAGGCACTTGATCTAGGAGACGTATAACCTCCCTTGCTTCTTATGTTTCTGTTTCTTCTTTTGTATCTGCTATTGCTGCAGCTCGTGCTTGCAGCTCGTACATGTCGTCCTACCTAAGGTAATCAGGTTGTCACCATAAGGATCATGGCTAGAACTTTGCTCAGTTTCTCATAACTCACTCCCTCAAACAGCACAAGTGGGTAAATTGAACAGTGATTCCGCCATCACATCTCCCCTGTTGAGCTGATAAGTAAGCCCTGGTTAAGGACATTCTTGACCTGGCCGCGGGGCTCCCGGCCGCTGCTTTCACGCATACCATCTACCAACTCAACTGGGATATTGGCATACCATGCTATGCTGCGGCCTAAATCGCGGCCAAGCTGATGGATGGTAGTTATCACACTTAGATAACGCCACTTGACAAAGCCTCCAGATCAATCCATATTCTTATGGTTGCAGGATGGCGGCCGCCTTTCTACAACAGATAGTGTCAGGGACGAAACCAGCATGTAAGATTTGTCTATGCAACCCCGTGCGTGACTGGTGAAAGTCATTGAATAGTATCAATTCTATATTTGTGCTCATTTGCCTAGATATCGGCTTCTCGGCTTCAACTTATTCTGCTTAGATGATCCCGAACTATTGGAGCCTTTTATTCACTTCGATGGCCTTTTATTTGTGTTGGCTCTTATTTGAAGTTCAATAAACAGCCTCGGGTCGACGGTATCGCAAAGGAATAGATTACGGACTTCTCATACAAATCCGATACGACTGCGTCGTACGTGCATAAGAAACAAAAGGATAAAAGGGTCAAGCTCGATCAAGCCACGAGCAGGAAGACATTCTTGTTCGCGAATCGGCTGTCATCCTCGATTCGGGGCATTCAACACCTTCAATGCTGGTATGGGGTCGAGAAGTCAACGTTACTCTAGATTGGTGTTGGTGATTTTTCTAATTGATAATAGATGTGACGAGCTCGGGGATCAACGCCTGGCCAAGACAGGGATCGTATTTACCAAATCAATGGGCTCTTGAGTCTCACTACTTTTTTCAAGGACATGGTTTTCATCACATTTCAGTTGATTCAATCACTTTCAACAACTGTAACGTACATGATGTGGATGGTCAAGCTAGCCAAGTAACTTTGGAAGTAGGGGGCGCGAAATCCCTTGCACCAACGTCCATCAACTCGCGTGGCTTCAGGCTTCCCCGCATTCAGATCCAACTGATCAACCCTCAAGGCTCAAGCATGGATTTCGATAGCTCAAAGTCAGCAGTTTCGAATACGGCCCCTCCTTGGCATACTGTCAATGCATACAATCCACCACCAAAGCGATCCAGGGCGTTGGAGGAGGCCGTGCTTAGATCTCACTTGTCTTGACCTGGGCTTCACCCAATTGGAATAAAGCCGTCTCCGCGGATGATTTGACATTGTGCATGAATGGAATGCGGGTGCCAGTTGGACTCGGACCACGATCCAAGGCCATGAGAGGCTGGTGAATGTGAATGTACGAGGATCTAACACGAAACTTAGCTCTCAATAGCGGGCGTCCGACACCGGCCGCTATCAAGTTGTTGTCTCAGATTGAGCTTTGGTATTTTATACACTATGTGAGACATAGCGGAAAGCGTGTAAGTGGACTTGATCTCACAAGTGATGTGGATGATGTGAGATAACCCGAAACCGAGGCTGACGTGGAATCGCATATCTTAAGGTCTCTCCGTAGTGTCAGTTGAGCAGTCAACCTGCGTTGAATGACTCAAGGCTCAGTTACTGTTGGGAATTCCAGGCTCTCCTCGCTGAAGTGATAGAAACACTGTAACGGGTCTCATTCATCTTGTCACGAAGCAAAGTCCAATCCCTGTCGAAGGTTCTCCGCCAACGCACATGACCACTAACGGGATGTTATCATCTCGGTATCTCATTACTTCTGCTTCCTGCTAGGTATACGTGGGCTTGATATGCCATGTATTTAGCTATCTGTGTTGAGGTGCATGATGACAGTGAACTCAAATCCTACTTCAGTAGACGGGAAAGACGGGAAAGACGGCCCTATTGAATGCATGGCCTTGGAACGAACAATCCTCGATAATAAAACAAGAAGATTATAGAGTAACCTGCCACGACTCCATATGTCGGACGATGAGCCGGCAAAATATGTATTCAAGCCAAGTCATGTCAGCTGGAGTCACGATACTGAGAAGCTTTCAACATATAACAGCAAGAAAATGCTGCTATTTCCACTCAAACATAGATAACCACTATCGATATTTGAACGCATCTGTTCGCTGAGTGAAGAAGAGAAGAGGAAAAGTGACAGTGTGACTGCCTCATTCCAACTGACTGACTTTAGGCCAGGCTCAACGTGGCCTCGGCAAACAACACAGCAACATCTATTGTGTAACTATTCTCAACAAGCAAAAATAAACAGAGTCACCAAAAGTTTAAGTTGAGAAAGCATATCTCCCCCGGGAAGGCTCGAACTTCCGATCTCCCGATTGTCTATTTGATAACAGTCGGACGCTTTAGCCAACTAAGCCACAGGGGATAAGCTGATTGGATAAGTGTATGATCATAAACAATGGTATATATTCTAGTACCGGCTGAAAAAGAATCATATCTGGTTTTTATATACTCCTCATTCCATTGCAAGTCATCGGACATCACATGAGCTTCCCCTTTGCTTAGTTTTTGAGAGGACCCAACTCCCTCGCTCTTAGCAGCCATGCTCTTGGGTGCGGCCTCATGTGCAGCTCTCTCACTTTCACAAGAGGATAGCTCACGGCCAATGGATGATAGTCGCTCACGGTGAACTCTAATGTCTCTTGTAAACCAAAGCTGTGTCACATGGGTACTCATAGAGCCCGGTTCGGCTGTACTCGATCGCATGCTACCGTTCATCTCTCAACCTCAAGCCTTTGACTTGGACTTGAATCCCTTACCCGTCCAGTCTTCAACATGACACTGATAAACCTCCCTAGCTAGGTCTTCGACAGGCCCCTCAACCTTGAGTCCGGGAGCAACCTGGTTGATGCTCAACGGCGCAACTGGTGCCCCAACTCCAAACTCATCCTTCCAAGCCTCCAGCTGCTCCGTCGAGGAAACATAGACGATCCTTCCGAGCCCGCACCACGCGTGCGCAGCAGAACACATGGCGCAATGCTCGCCACTCGTGTACACAGTCGTCTTGGCGCGCTCTTCAGCGCCGAGGTTGAGCTGTGCCCAGCGCGCGAGCGTGAACTCCGGGTGCAGCGTGGAATCGGCGCGCCCATCGCCGTCGGAGCCTGTGACGGTGCGGTTGCGGTCGGTCTGTAGGACCTTGTTGCTTGACGATACGAGAACTGAGCCGAAGGGTGCGTCGCCGGCTTTGAGGGCCTCTTGGGCGAGTGAGACGGCGAGGCGGAGATGATCGCGATCTTGTTCGCTGACCATTGCGATTGTGATTATGTTTGTACTTGGCTTCTTTATCTTAATGAGCGGCCCCACCTCTCATATATAAGAGACCTCTTACCTGGGTCTAAAGTACAATGAGTTGACTTGTAAGTTGAGTGAGTGAAGTTGAGTCTGAGTGAGGTATTAGTAAAGTTCATGATGCGGGGAAGATGATGACAATTGGAGAATCCGGAAGGTCATCTCACAGCCCTACAACACCTTTGCCAGGCCCATACCAAAGCTTCACTCCCTAATGATTCTGGTGAGGTTATCGATTTGTAAGGCATAGACTATTACGCAGTCAGACATACTCCGGATCCGACAACGCAACTTCTCGGCTTGACAGTCAGTCAGCTAGGGTCAGGGAGATACTAATGATTCCGACGATAGCTTCCTTACTTCAGTCTCCATCTCACGGTCTACATCCGTTAGTATTGCCACTTAGGCTCTGAAGATCAGTGGTGTTGACAACCTCAATATACTCAGAGTCTTGAGACCCGCATCGTGGGCTTGCCAGAACTAAGTGCGTGCTTTTCTTTCTATTGTAACATGATGAAGCGACTTATATATATGCATCTCACAGCAAGTGAAAAAGTAGTTAGGATTACTCCTCTATCGCGATTGTGCGTAATAGTTATGAGGCAGTCTTACTGGCGTGAGTAACAAGCTGTTTGGAGCAGTAATCAAATAATCAAAAGCTCCTCGCCCATCCGTTGCCCGTTCATAATATTTCCTTCATGTGGGAAACAACACAACGCTTAACCTTAGGTGCCAATGCTGAATCCCTAGAGACTTACACGAAAAGTTCTACTCAGACTTCAAAGACTGACTAGGAGCTACACTATTCCGCCAAAGCTCTTAGAAAACTATCCAAACCCCTTGCAGCTGGCACTCTTCTCACATTCGACTCGGTTTCAAGGATAACTTTATGAACGGCATGTTTCGGGTAGTAAAAAGCATTAAGGATCGCCTCGAAGTTACCACTACAATATTGGTGGCGTGGAATCAAATAGTTACTGCTTTCATGGCCAATACAAACTGACTCCTCTCTCAGTAAGCCAAGATCTGTTCTCTGACTTTCGTGGCCATGTAATCTCACTTCGAAGATTTGAGTCGTGGAACCGGGTCTTGAGATAGGCATTATCACGGTGGTAACTAAAGCAATTCGGGTTATACTATTACGGTCACTCCGTCTGGGTATTAGACTTCTAAGGGTCTCCTCTTATTTGTTTATTTGAAGTTTCGTTTCAACTCTCTTGCGCATTGCGCCGTATGCTTCACCATCTTTACTTCCCGCTTCCCTACGCTCCCTGCCACAAGCCCTTATACTAAACAAAGGCTAAGCTTTTTACTTTGCTTGACTCGCTACTTCAAAACATTCCTTCAATTCAAGGGGTACAAGCGCCTGTTTCAACACTTAAATGCGTTTGTCTTGTTCCTGCATTGGTGTCTAGGCGTGGACTGCCAACAATAGGACTTCAAACAATGTCAAAGCTTACATGACATATAGGAACATATACAATGCGTTTAATCTCGGAAGCTAACAAGACACAAACCAACTCAAACTAGGGAGCAGCAAGAAACATCACTTTCACTTTCCCCACGGCTATTCAAAGCCCCCATCCGTGCGCCCGTCCTTTGATACTTGACGCCAACAGTATCTCGCACAAGGACAAAGCTCACCTCACAGCGTCTGTCTATACACACCCACCTTCACTTTTCAACCATAGGCTCTAGAATGTATCACAAGCTTTCCACGTGGAAAAAGTCTTTGTCTCTTATCGCCGATCTCGAAACTCGTTGCGTGCCCTCACCGCCCTCCCACACCCCGCGGTAAAGGCGTCAAATTCGCCCATGTGACAGAGTAGCTTGACTTGAAAGCCTACGGCACGGGACGGTACCACGGGCCAGGCTAGAAAATAGAAAGGTCCCTACTGTCGCTGATATTCGATAGGTAGGTCGGCTATGGTTGCTCGTTATTGGATGATAGAAGTGTTGTGCCACACGCTTTTGTGAGGTTGGTTCGTGCTATTGATTGCTGCGAGGTTCAATAGTACCCGAGGTTTGGGTTTATATAGTTGAGGGCTGAAAGGTCAAAGGACCATGGTAGCCACAGTCACAAGGAGAGGCGCGCACATAGTATGTCACATGAATCAAAGACAAAAAGCTAAGATGTATGCCAAATACAATTGTTGATGCTAAACTAAGAGGGTATCTCGAAAATCAGGGCAGGCACTAGGCCGCCGAACTATCCTAAGGTATCTAAAAGCCCATCTCGCCGTGTAAACCATGCAGTGGGCACATCCAGTGCCATTAATCCCAATCCCATATGCGTGTGCCAGCTATCCTCCCAGTGGTGGGAGGCTGATACATAACCTGTTCTGTGTCCAAGGTTCCATGCCCTAAGATGCCCTAATCCAGTAATGCAAGCCTGAGACAATGCAATAATAAAAACTCCATAGAAATGCTTTCCATTAAGGTGGTGTGCGGAAAAGAGAAAGGATGAAACTAAATAAGCTCGGTGAGCCGAGTCGGAAAAGAAAAAATGTCGGCTTGATAAAAGCCTCAACAGAAAAGAATCATGATTGATAAACCGAAGACTCTTCCGTTGACCGGGCCGCAGTGCGGGGAAGAGACCGGCGGATGGCCGCATTCGCCGACGACCCGTAAAGGCCGCATCATTTAGGTGTCAAGATGCTAGATGTGGGATGAAGGTGAGGGCGGCATTTCCTTCAAGGTTCGGCTATGGTCGGAAACTCCTGATAGATAATGGATGTTGATTGTTGTTATTGTCATCCATTCCTAATGCTTGGCCCCATCTGACTCATTCTTGGTTGGTAACCCCACCCCCACACCAGACTGGCTGGGGTCCCAGGCGGTCTACCCATGGCGTCATTGACCAAGATTTAGGTGGTGTCGGTCCGGCGGCTAGAAGTCGATCCGAGTATCGCTGTTTAAGGTTGCTCGGTTTAATGAGTGACGGTTTGTTTGGATGCGAAGTGGTGTGCAAAAGATTTCCATCTCAGATGATGAAATAGTGGTGTAGAATAAGACGGCATGTGCGTTTATCATTGCACATGCGAAAGTTGTTGTGTGGGGTATCAGGGGGTATCATATTGCCATGTAATGCAAAAAGCAGCCTAGAATCTTGTTAGTGAATGGTTTTGATATTGAGCCATGTGTCAACATACGCTATCATTAAGTCGTAACAGTCATTAAGAAGTTCCCAGAGCTTGTTTACTCGATAGTCTCCTCGTTGATGGAAGTGAGTTTGGTCTTGGGACTCTTCTTGTGAGAACTGCTACGGCGCTGCTTTCGTGCGGCGGCACGGCGACGCTCCTTCTCAAGGTTGACAACGCGGATGCACTCGCGTTGCATGGCGGCCTGGCGTTCGCGCTCAGCCTGGAGGAGTTCGAAGTCGCAGATGACGTTGGGAGGCGAGGCCATGGCACCAGGAGAAGAGCTGCCGGCGCTGGAGACGCTCTGAGCGTCGTCGTCGAAGGGATCAGAGAGGAACAAGTCGTCGTCGGAGAGGTATGAGGTGGGTCGCTCCTCACGATCAGACTCTGAGAGAGAGTCGCGTCGAGGCCAAGAAGGAAAGGCGCAGGCGGAATCCTGAGATCGGTAGATGTTGCGAGGCGCGATATCCATGGGCGCCGAAGACGCGCACATGGAGCTGTAAGAACCGTACGAACCGAACATTGTTGCGGTAGTTGGAATGGTAGGCGAGATGATAGTCGAGAGTGAAGCTCAAAGAGCTATAGCTGTTGCTAAATAGCAAGTAATAGTGTTGATCACTAGATATTCTTTGTTGACGGGAGATATATGGATCCTGGGTCGAAAACCTGGGGATGCGGATAGATATAAATGGTGAAGCAGAAAGGGCAGGCAGCCGGCTGAGGGAGGCCAGGGGGCGTGTGAGATTAGATCTGGGTGTGGAATGGATGATTTACAATTGGGGGGGTGTACGAGTGTGAACGTGGAAGTTCAAGTGGAAGAGAAGGTGAAGGTGCCGGAATGAGGGGGGTGAGACCGAGAACGGGTGCGAGTGCGGGTCTAGGGTCCTCAGATTCGGTCGCCGGGAGGCAGGAGGCAGGCTCGTTGCTGCTGAGAGATTCAGCCTGCGGAGGGTTCCCGACCGAGGTGTAGGGGGTGTGCCGAGAAGAAGGGGGCGTGGCAAAACAAGCGGTGGGAAATTCGAGTCAGAGTGTCAGAGCTGGAAGGGAAAATCAGGGCGATACAGCGGCTAAGTGGACGGGCGGAGCGGCTACAACGCCTGTCAATGGCACTCTTTGGGGGGAAGAGGCGTTGGCCGAAGCGGATCCGTGGGGAGGGAAACAGAAAAGAGTCAGAGCCAGAGGCAGTTGAGATATGGGGGGCGTGGCCGAGTCGGTATCCAACTTCGGTATACAGGATCTCTCCTCTGTCAGAAAAACTCGCCAAGACTTTGGGTTTTTGGTTTTTGGTTTTTGGTTTTGGAGGTCAAGTAGCTTATCGCGCTCGGGTCAAATCGCTCAAGGGACCGAGATCTCGCCGTTGGGATCCAGAAAGACCAAGCCGAGTTATTCCAGAATCAGAGAAACAGGTTTATCGCGGGCTCCAGCTGTGGAAACCAAGAACAATAGAAAAACAAGCCGGAATAAGGAACTTCGTGATGGATGGTTACTCTTGCTGCGGTGCCGTGTAGAGCTGACCTGTGCCGTAGGTAACTTGCTTTGTAAATTGAACTGATACAGGAGTGACGAGGCAAACACGGATACTGTAAAAAGAAAATCCCCAACAGACGGTGAGATGAGCAAAGCTTGATATGGACGACAGGATTTACAGATCAATAAATAACAAAAGCGACATATCAACAGAGGCCATCTTGGGTCTATCCGTCACCGTCCAAGACAATCTGCTCTCATCCAAGACATATCAAACCTGCTTTTGTTTGTCCGATTGATTGCTTCGATCCGGGCTTGGTCTCATCTGCCCTGTGGCTTTTCGTACTCTGGGGTTAAAATAACGCCTCCCCATCCAGAGGAGGAGAGAAGAGACAGAGCTACGAATAGGTAGCAATCACAATCCCAATTACACCGTGTGCGATTCGCTGCCATCGTCTAAATCACAGGCTGTGCGCCTCGCTTCCCGCGGGTCAACTTACCAAATCACGGGCTGCGCGCGGCAGTGAGACACAAGTCACAGTCATCAACAGAGTCACAAGCAAGAATACTGTGGTATATCGTTGAGCACAGCCAGAAGTCAGAAGCGCCCCCAGGCTGACTGACCAACAGGACAGATTATTAACCTGGGATAAATGGTGATTATGGCAGGTCAGCGCAGCAATCAATGCGCTGCGATGTGATACGGTGCTTCTGCGCGCCGCGTCTTTTTGAACACGAGTGAATCATCGTCTATTCATGGACTATTGAAGTGTCATTGGTGCTGCTGTAGCGAGTAGCGAGTCCGGTCAATGTTTGTCCGTCCGTGAGCGATCACTTTTGTTGATTCATCCATTCATTCCGTTTTCCGGGCATCATTCAGACCAAACGCCATTCGCTCACGGGCTCGCTATCTTGGCTGTATTCATTCATGTTTGTCTCATCTGTATGTTGGTAATTTATCGCATTTGATGCTGTCTGCTTTTGTCTCGAGACTGGATTGCTTTTTGTGTCTTTCCTCTTTCCTCTTCCGTTGTGTCCCCCACGCCCTTCCTCCCCTCCAGGCCCTGGGCTTCTTTTTTTTCCAGCGCCCAACACGCCTTAAATCGGTCCCTGGCCGCGGACCATCCTTGGGCTGCTTCTGCCCTGGCACTCGTTCCGATATAGCCCACACAGAGCCCAAAAGCCCCAAACCTTCCGGTCGGGTAAGTGTAGGTTTGCTATCCACACACCCAGACTCGGCAGCGCAATAAATTCCTCTATGCAGCTCACAGGGCTGGCTGTCGCTGGCTGTCGCTGGCTGTTCTCTTTTTCCATATTGGGAAGGGGGGGAAGGCATCGCAGGATTGCGGGATTGGTCTTCCTTCAAGGCAAAGGCCAAGAGTAGCAGAGATGCGATCCAATGCAGGTAGGGAACGACTTGCATGTCTGACCGCCCCCTTTGCGCAAGAGGTCAAGACGCATTTACAGTTTTATTTGCTGGGTGCGTGCTTGATGGTGTTGTGCTGTTTCCTGCTGCTCCTTGCCATTCCATTCGTCTGTAGCTGGTTAATTGTTCTTCCACCCTCCAGCGACCGATCCAGCAACGCCACCAACCACTTAAAGTTGCGTAGGCCGAGGATATCGAATTTCACCGCTGGTCAACAGCATAAACAACAACAAACCATGTGCATCCTCGGTAGACGACCGTGACCGCTACAGTAGAAGAGATGGAGGGAGATAGGCCAGAACGCCCTCTCGGCCTTTTGTCCGCTGAGTTAGTTATTGTCGCCTCTTATCGCATCCCTCTTCCATTCCCCCTCCAATCCAGAAGCCTTCCAGACCCAAACTCCAGGCTTCCTCACAACTTTGACCCCCCAATCCCAGATGGTTCCAAGGGTGTCTGTCTACCGGCTGTTCTCGTTTTCAATTTCTAACTTCCCACTACGGCTCTGGGAAACCATCCCGGACCGAGCATTCTTCACCCTGCAGGCCCGTTTAGCCTAGAAACCTTGAAAGCTCTCCCCCAGGCCCGGGCTGCCATGCCCAGCAAGTTTCCCCTTCCGTCCAGCCTGGTTGAGCGCACGAATCGCAGCCCATTCTCACCGCTGGCTGGCATGGATATTGATATCGGTAGCCAATCACGGCATCGTATCTCTTTCTCCGCGACGTGAATCTCGGTCGCATACCTGCAGGGTTTGATCCTATTATTATTGGGCACGTTTTCAATTTCAAAATCCGGTGGAAGAAGCAAGATTTTGACACAAATGAAAATTGAGGAAAACTTTTTCAAATAATCTCTCTAGCCGGACAAAGGCAGGAATATGATCCTTGCGTTTCGCTTCGGTTCGGTCTAAACCTGGTGAAGAATCAATATCCTCTCCACTGCAGTACGCCGACGTACGGAAAACCCGTACCCACAGTCGGAGCCGCTTTTGCGGCGTTCTCTCCACTTTGTGGCGGCCTCCCTTCCGTCGCCCTTTTGGCCTATCTAATCATCTACTGTTGCACTCTCAGAGGTTTCTTGGCATTTGTTTATTCGGAGCTGAACCAATGACTCTCCTCCGTGGTGCTTTGTCTTGCTTGAGTCGAAGTCAAGGGAGTCGTTTTTGATAGATCGGAAACAGGAGAGTTTGATAGGAGACATGTGCGAGGTTACCATGACTTGAGGGGTAAGAGGGGTTAGAGCAAATGAGATTCTGAATAGTGTTGTAAAATGCCCTCCCCTCAAACTACTGAGGCAGCTTCATGAGCTTCTCCGCACTTTGGCTGAGAAATGATCTGCGTTCCCGACTCCGACCCGCCAGCTCTGGCATCAGCTTTGCAGCTCAGAGAGCCTGGAGTTGTCGCGGATTCCCTTAGCCGAGCAGCCGAGCAGCCCAGAACGCAGTCTGAAGCACCCAGTAAGCTGATCTTCATACAGATGATAGTCGTGATAGACGGTCTGGCCCCGTCGCTACTGGCTGTCTGGATTCACAGCATCTTGTTGATCGCCTGTCTCCAGAGATAACAGTGGCTCTGGTCCTGAGTTGCACCACCCGATAGCGAAAAGGTAATGCCGAAAGGACCCTGCGTGCTCCCGCTTCACTCCACCTTTATCCGCCATGCTGAAGTGAAGGACCCGGCGGTCAAGTAGATATCGCCATCGGCGTCTACCATGATCAACCACAGGATGCACTAATAGCTGCAGCTGTAACTGCAACTGCAGGTGCTACAACGGAAATAACGCATAATGTGAGTCAGATAATGCATATCAGGGTCTTTTTCTCCGCTGCTTTTGCGCGGTTTGCGATATCATCGTCATCGCAGAGCACTTTTCAAGCCCCCACCGCCATTCTCACTCTCTTGAGCCACACCCACCACTCCATATTTTTCCGCAGTATGCCGGTCTGGGGAAACACCAACTGATGGAACCTACTCGCCGATTAGATTGCTTCCATGCTTTCGCAGGGAAGATTCCATGGAATTGTCTTTTCACTTACTTAAGGCTAGTCTCTCACGCAAACGCAATGGCAACTGTCACTGCAACTCTACACCTGAAATTCCTCGTCCCGAGCAATCTCGCTCGTTGTGGAGCTTGGTATTTATTCATGGGCTGCCTGCAGTCCCGGGATTGACAAGTTCCAAGTTTCCAATCCCAACCGCAATCCTAATTCCAACGCTTCGGTCACAGATCGGTCAGTATGATTACGATATACCCTGCGCTCAGCTGGGGGTGCACTGCTAACCGTTGCGCTCTGAGCTCTGGGCTCTGGGGAAATTAAGTATGATAATGCCATAATGCTGGTAATATAAGAGTCATTTAAATTATCCGCGGGAAGAGACAACGGCTCCCCAAGCGGGCAGTTTGTTTTGCCAAGGACTAGTCAAAAGCTTATCGAAGGACTGTATCAGACAGTTGTGATCCGCATTCAGCCGTGTCGTGATCTGATCTCCGCGTCTCACCTACTAACAACAGGTTATCTATTCTTGCTGTGCAGCCCCTTTCAAGAGAGGTCGTCTCGTCTCCTCCTGTATCAAAGTATCATCCCTTGCGACGTAAACGACCGAGAACCCTTGTGAAAAAGCAAATACCCGAGAGCAACGACCGGCTGCATTCGAAACCTTGATATTTCCTTTGGCGATTCATCTTAAACGCTGTCACCCCCGGACCCGGGCTCCTATTCCTGGTTCCCCAGGCGAACGGGCGGCCTGCTACGGAATACTATTCCACCTTCCGAAGGCCAGGCCTGTCCCCGGCCCCGATAACCCCCTGGCGGCTGCCAGCCTTTTCTTTCCAGTAGCCGCGATAGGTAGGTTTGAGGCGTCTGGACGTTCAAGACCCCTGGAGTCCACCCGCTTGACTAAACCATATCCACCTCGCGCAGCCTTGTCCACTGGCCCGAACCAGTGGTTCTCCTCTTCAACCCGAGGCTGGCGATGTTCCTGGCTCATGGTTCGTCTGAGTTGCTTCTTACTAGGGGGGCATTGACCCCGTTCACGAATCGTAAATCACCTTTAATATTGGGGCTCTTAGTAAGTAGAGCCGAACATGAGGGCTTATCTGAGGGGTCCGAGGGGCTTCTATCAGGATTTTCTAGAGCTTCCTTTTCTTTCTTGGAAGCCACCATGAATGTTGTCCACCTTCTCTTTTGGGCTTGGAGCCGCAGGTTTGTGTATGCAGAGATGGAGTTGTGGACACTAGAAGGGTTGGTAGAATGTCCGTAGAAGGACAGCCACCGTGTCTGCATGTGTCATGAAATCGATGTCAGTGTCAGTGTCAGTGTCAGTGTCAGTGTCAGTATCCGCAACCGTAACGAAGTGCCAAATTCAAGAAAAATTCTATGCTTCCTGAATCGTTCAACTCAAACCTAATATTCAGACCTCGGACATCGCTCCGTGTTTGCCTCGGATAAGTGGAAACGCCTCCCGGGCTTGGACAAGTTTAGCTTCCGTGATTCCCACGTTTTTACGAGCTTCCCTTTCCTTCTGCTGCTTGAGTACGTACCTTCCAGGTTCGGATTCTAACCGCCCTCTGCCGGGCCAGGACCGAGGTAGAGACTAAGGTTGCCCGAAGCTGGGGAAGAAGAGTCCCTGGACCCGATAATTCCCCCTTCCGACTCACTTCGAGTCAACGGGCGAATGGGAGGGGGGGGCGTGCGCGGTATGAGTCTGTCACTCGAATTTCCATCCTCCAGTGACTGAATCAGGCAAATCGCGTGGCAACGTGGGTGAACGAGTCGCGTAGAGCTTCATGAGAGTCAAGTTCTGCCACGCGATTGACAGGTTGGACGTTTCATTGATGATGCTGATGCATCGCGGAGTTGCCGTGAGTGTGAGGGTGCCTCTGTCGAGTTTTGGTAGTTTCACGAATGAGTCGCAATCATTATTGATCGTTACCCCCAGCGATGAGACCCTATTAAACACGTCTATGCTATCTGCGCTCGGATGAGACTGTCGCAGATGATAGCAGGTTTTTGTTTGTGCTTTTGCTTGTCGTTGTCTCTGATTCTGCAGACGTTGAGACATCGAGTGCTAGCAGACTGTTTCCGGCCCGGCAACAGATATCCTGGCGCAGCTAATACAACCTCAAAGCAATTATTGACACAACAGACAAATACTCACTGAGCTTTTCTTACAAGTTACGCCACAGCGTGAGAGCGCCGCCTACGCCACGACTTGGTTTGAACGCGAAAGATTGCCTGTTTCGTTCAAAGCCCGAAACAGATCCCCGTGACGATATCGCGTCGCGGGAGGCATCTCCAGACGAGATCAATATGACGTCGTACAAGCTGAATAGTGATATGCCTGATGCCACTGCCGCTCTGCCTCATCCCCTCGTTGTAAGCGGGAATGCGAAAGCGATCGTGGCTTATCTCTCGCTTCCCGAGCTGGTTGCACTGTCGGATACGATGTCGTAGGCTCCATAATACTGGGTACAGCACGTCTAAGCTGAGATAATCCGCTCCCAAGCCCAGGAATAGCGTCGGGTCGCATTCGCGATAGGGAGGCCGCGGATGATGCATCGTTCTCTATCCTTGGCCAGAGATTGGCTCGGATCCGTCAGCTCCGAATTTAGGTTTTGTCATCCTGGGGTTCCGTTATTGATCTTACAAAATCACTGCCGTCGTGCCACCTATCCATCGTCAGTGTCGAATCTCGTGACAGCGCTGGCTTTGGCCCCCGAGACTGTAACGATCCAGTGCTTCATGTTTGGCTGGCTGCCTACTGCTACGC
>JAALXI010000312.1:0-13383 GCA_012977755.1 Fusarium nurragi | reverse complement strand
GAGGAGGGTTTTCCCCCTCTTGCCTGGTCGTGATGTGAAGCACAAGGGCTGATTTGTTTGTGTAACTGCAGATCCTGCGCTGGTTTCTCAGGTTGAGGATGCTATCAAGGAAGAGGTTGCTATCGTGAAGGAGCTGAGCGAGGTGGCTAGCCAGCACCCATACTATAAGTACGTTTCTCGCAACCGGCCCAAGATAAGCGTCAAGTTTTGACTCTATGACATAGATACAACTTCAAGTGGGCGAGAACTGTCCAAAATGCCATCGGCACCGCCATCTACGTCGCTTGGCTCGGCGGTCTAGGCTCCGACGCACAGCCCGCCTCTCTTGGCCGTCTCCTCTCCCTCGAGCAAGTCGGTGCCGTCTTCGAGGGTACGTTTGTCCATCTTCAGCCCCATCTGAAACCTCACGACTAACGCTGCTCAGTTCCTACAAACCTCAAGGACCGTGACGCCTTCCACTTCACCATCGAGGAATACCTCCTCTCCCTGACGGACCTGACCAACGAGCTCGCCCGCCTGGCCCCTAACGCTGTGACCCTCGGTGACTTTGAGCTTCCTCTCGTTATCAGCGCGTTCATCAAGGATCTCTTTGCCGGGTTCCAGCTGCTCAACCTCAAGAACGACATCCTTCGCAAGCGAGCCGATGCCGTCAAGTATGACGTCAAGAGAGTTGAGGACGTTGTTTACGACTTGAGCCTGCGTGGCCTAGTCAAGAGGGCCGGTGAGGGTGACACGGAGATGGCTGCTGCCGAGTAAACTGGCTATCAAGTACGGAGTAGAGTGTTCCAGATTCAAAGAATGGCAGGTGATTAAACAGCCAAACCCATTTGCTACACAGGAGCATATAAAAAGCTCATTTGCCTACATCGCAAGCAGAGTTGAAGACCCACCACAATACATGAAACGTTAAATATAAAGTGCTTTGATTGTTTGTGCGATGGCGCGGATGGCGCCCCTACTTTAGGAAATGATTCAATGTCTGGATCCCCATGTTGACAGTAGTCGATGTAAGTTTTATTTACAATAGAAATACACCATGATCCATCCCATCACTCAACTCCAAGTAAGATTTAATATACGAGGCCAGCTTCTCAAATGAAGCTCCCTCTTAGTCATGTCGAAATGTACACTTGTCCCCTCTGGCGCACTTGCCTTGCTGCCAGAAGGTACAAGGTTTGGTACCAATAAGTGCCTTGTTGGCAGGCTTGTGAGGTGGGAGAGTGCCTCTCTTTTTCCTTGCGTCTTTGGCATCACGATCGCCTCTACTTCCGTGATGATCATCGCGGTCACGGTCCCAGCCTCTGTCTTGATCCCTGTCCCGGCCAAACTCTCTCTCTCGATCCCATTCTCGCTCTCCTGCAGGTGGTGGTGGCGGTGGGGGAGCTTGTTGGCCCTGTGTCATCTGACTGAGCAGCATGTACTGTTGGTATGACGGGTCATTGGGGTTAAGAAAAGGAGCTACATTCGAGGCTATAGCTGGTGCTGAGGCCTGCGGAGGCTGGTTAATGGCAGCCAAGATGGACTGGAGCTGATTATCAGCGATGTGTGGCTGCTGCTGCGCGGGCGTAGGGCTTGCCGCGGGCTGAGCTGGTTGCTGTCCACCTGTCATCTGCTGTAGCAGAGCCATGTAAGGGGCATATGCCTGCTGTTGAGCATAGTGGGCTGCCCAGTCCTGAGGGTTGGCAGGAGCTTGACCAGACGAAGCACCCAACGCCGCAGTCTGCAGGGCATTAGCCTCTGCTCCTGCTCGCGCACGCTCTTCATCTTGCTTCTTCTGCCGAGCCACCAGTTCTTTGTTATAGCCCATTTGCCACTCACGGACTTTCTCATGGTCATGCAGAATCCACTCAGGAGGCGAGTTGGCGGGAAATGGCAGGCCTGCCAGCGACTTGGCCACTCCTTCAATGGCACCCCCACAAAGGCGCGTAGGTACATCGGCGTAATGGAAAGCACGCCAAGCATCGCTCATGATCGGGTTAGGATCTCGCCACTTCCTCGCTTTGTCGGATTGGAGTAATGCGATGGCCTGTTCCAAAACAGCACGGCCAGCGATGATAGGTAGAGTATCGTTTGCGAGACTCATGTTATTGTGTGAACCGGAGGCGTGTTGATGAGAAGAGCGTGATACAGAAGGGGCGCCTCGTAGGTTGCCCAAGATCGAGTCGAGACGATTCCCTGGATTCTTCTTTCCGTCGATACGTTGCAGCGCTGAGTAGAGAGCCCGGTCGGTTCCCATTTGCTGTTCGTCACACCATCGAAGCTGGATCTCTTGAAACTTGGCATCGTCTGGTAGGTATTGAGTCGTTTGTTGGCTGACTTCAGCCGTCTCAGGCGGCGGTGATTTAGGTGATGGCGGAATGTCATCTGGGTCGGTGTAGATAGCCATAAGCTCTCGTTGTTCCCTATCAGCGATACGCTGCTGTTCGTCTGTCGTAAAGGTGACATTGCCGCCTCTTGTAACAAAGTTCTTGTTCCGGACGTCTGTTGGTAGCCTGGAAAGGTCGATTTCAACTGGCCCCATCCAAGGTTGGTAAGGAACATCGTCATCGTCCTCTTCCTCTTCCTCGTTTGCGCGCTGTTTCAGCACCATTCCTTCAGATCGGTCATCAGCAGCGTCTCGAATCATGTTCTGCTCTCTGCCCTCGTCCTCAGCATCTTCCTTGTGGAAGACCTTGACCTGAACAAGCTCGCTCTCGGGTTTCCAGCTGACTCGAAGCTTGCGGCGGGCTTCTTTACGAAGACGCTTGGCCTTCTCTTCGGGCGATTCCGAGGTTTCGGGACCAATCGATTCCTTCGGAGCGACAGGAGACTCGGGTTTCGGGGCGTTGATCGAGTCAAGAAGTGAGGCGATACCAGACAAGGCGCTGGAGGCTGCGCTGGAGGTTGAAGGGGTAGTGGTGGTGATGGTTGTGCCATTTCGAGGTATAGCTTGTTTCGTCTCTGTTCGTGGTGGCTTCGGATCTGTCTTTGTCTTATCATCATATGTGGCCTTGACCTCTGACTTGACTTCGGGCTTCGGTACGGATTTGACCACTGGTCTGGGTTTCCCAGGCAGAATGGAAGCAGCAGTTGCCTTTGCTGCATTGGTCTTGGATGCTGACTGGAGTTGAATCTTAGGCTGCGCAAGTTTCCTGCTAAGAGCATTGCCGCTTGATTCTATCGCAATCTTCTTCACCGTTCGTGTATCGATCTCATCGTCCCGTACACGTTTGGCAGAAGGCTCCATCCCAGGCTTTGTCTTTGCTCTGCTTGACGCAGAAGTACCCGTGTATCCAGTACTTTTTTCAGGGTCATTGGCCTTAAGCTTCCTGACTTTGGCTGTGATCTCCGATACAAGCTCTTTGACCTCGACGTCTCCCTTGTCGGCAAACCTTTTCCTGACTGACTCAAAGTTTGTTGTCTCCGCGATCCTCTTTGTCATGGGAAAATGGGTAAACATTTCAAGGACGATCTTAGGAAACTTTCCCGAAAAGTCACTCGCTTTAATACACATAATCAATGCATTTACCAAGCTTAAAACGAGCTTCTGGTGACCCCCAAGGTTATCCAGAACCGCGTCATCAGCGTGCTCGATAGTAGCATCCAAAGCTCGATAGAGTATTTGCTTTTTTTGCTCGAATTCTTGTCGTTCTTTCACAATCACAGCCTCGGGCTTCTTGTCCTTTACAGCTTGGTCAAGTTCCTGTTTCGCACGGTTCATATCGCCACGAAGTTTAATCAAATACTCGCCAGCCTGTTGAACACGGCTTGCGATAAGGGCATTAGTCCGTGCAACAGATTGCTCAACGTGGACCATCCCAATAGCATCCCAGGCAGCCGCTTCAGCAGGATCTGTTGGGCGAGTGGCAGTGCGAATCTAGATAATGTTAGACGAATAACCTGACAGGTGCAGAAAAATAACTTACTGGTTTACCGCCACGTTCCTCCTCTAGTTCTTTTTTTGCCTTTTTCTCAGCCTTGTTCTTCGAAGCCTCGTCGGATTTGAGTTGCTCCTTGAAGGCATGTGGATATTCCGTGTACTTCGGCCTCCGTTTGCCCAGTCCTCTCATAGCGCGGTCAAACTCATCCAAAAGTGCCTCAGACTCCATGCGCCTCTCATCCAGTCCTCCTTTATCGGGAGAAGGACGATACTGGCTAGTGAAACGGCCTTGAACCTCACATGGAAGATCGTAGTCGAGCTCCGGCACCATTTGTCTCCCACTACGAGCTGGCTGTGCCACCAGAGGCGCAAGCTTATCATAACTTTTAGGTGCGGGAAGCATGGTTGTTCCATCGTAGATCAAGTGAGGAAGTCCCTTAATTGCAGGGTGCTTGGCTTGAGCAGCCTTGGGGCGTTTATTGAATTGGGCAATAAGCTGGGCTTCTTCAGGTGAAGGGGTCGGAGCTGGCAAGCCATCGACTTCGTCAACCTTCTTTACGGCAGGAGAACCGACAGGCGAGTCCATATAGGATGCAGCAGGCTCAGGGGTGGGAGTATCAGGAGCACTCTTAATCGCTCGCTTCCTCTTCTTAGCAGGCGGCTCATTTGTAGCTGATTGAGAGAACCCAGCATCCTGGTTAGTGACTGGTTGTGACACGAGATATTGATTGTTAGCAGCAGGTGGTGACGGAGCATTACCAACGAAGTGGGGTTGCTGATGTATCTGTTGCTGAAAGTTTTGACCAGGCAGAGGCTGCGAAGTTTGCGGATAGGCAGCAGACTGCTTTGGGGCGAATTGAGGTTGGGCATGGGACTGGGGCGGCTGTGATTGTTGTTGAGGCGGATGTTGCTGCTGGTGTTGTTGATGAGGGGGTTGAAAGTTCAGCTGATCATTGGGCCGTGGTTGGGGAGTCTGACCGTTGATCGGAGGAGAAAAAGCAGGTTGGTTGTATTGCTGTTGATTCTGGACCGGAGATGGCTGAGGAGGACGGCTGAAGTTATGACCCGGCGTGAACGTTTGAGGGATTCCTTCAAACTGCTGAACTGGCGTATGACTCTGCTGTCGAGTTGGCTGAGGTATCACATGGGGTTGAGAATATTGTTGGATTGGAGACTCGAAGGATGACTCGCTAGGTGGTGCCATAGAGTATGGGAAGTTTGAAGAATGCGGATGACCTGAGAGCTGCCCGATACCAGCAATGGCATTGTCCATATTCATCTTCCCGTGTTGAGCATAGATGTCAGGGTGGATTCCAGCAAAATCCGTGTCCATTACGTCCTGTGACTGCTGTGAAAACTGCTGGTTCATCGACAGCGAGTCATGACCTGGGTGATAAGCTGCTGAATCCTGTTGAGACCCGTGCAGAGTACCAGAGAGGAATGAATGGCCTTGGTCTGAGTCGAAGAAGTTTGATGGAGAGGCGTCTTGAGCATTCATCTGGGAGTAAACGGCCTGATCGTTTACAGGCTGCGACCAGGCCTGATGAGGATCAAATTGGCCATTCTGTCCAGGGAAAGCATAGTTGTTATGCCACTGGTGCTGTGTCTCATCGGCGCCATTTTGGCCATTGCTTGACCAAGACTGCATCGTGCCTTGATGGTCTGGTCTGTATAGTAGCGACAGCTGCTACGGCAGCAATACGACCACAAAGATCAATTAACCAGAATAGCTTTAAGAGCTAGCGCATAGTGTTAGCAATCATCGCTACCATCAGATCGACAGCGACAGCGACAGCGAATGTGCAAATGCGAAGGATGCAGGGGCAATGGCAATGCAGGATGTTCGAGCACTGGTGGAACAGATGCAAGGTGTGGTAAGCTGTGGCTAGTTGACGTAGCCTTTGGTTACAGCTACCAGTTATGCATCAGATGGGCAGGAAACAAGGTATTTGACATACAGAATTAAGCTGGTGAGGAACCTTAAGCAAGCGCCTTTCTGTTAGAGGAAAGCTGTTGGCTATCGCTGCAGGCCCACCATGAAAGTAGAAATACGCTAGTCGATAAACGGACGAACTGACAAGGGTCTGGGCCTTTGAAAACAGACAAGTTGACAAGGTGAATCTGTAGTCTAGAGCAAACGAAAAACCATCAGCAAGGTCTGGAAGATCAGTAGTGACAAGATTGTGAAGGGTGACGGTAAACGGGGAGAGGGAGTTAAGCAAATAGTCATCTCTCAAAGACTATGGGTGCGAAGAGCAGTTGATAAAAAGCATCCATTAACAGCAGATTGTTGGCCAAAAAAGGTGTCTGTCTTCCCGCTTGATCAACGGTCGGACAAAGACACACGTTGAGCGACAAAGAAACCTGAGAAAATAAATTCAAACAAAAAAAAAAACAAGTAAGCTCAGAAGCCAGAATTAACACGCTGGCTTTGTCGCAACGACCTGAACTCTGAAGAAATGGAATTGCCGTGCTGGTTGTGGCATTCTGGAACGGTTTCTGGGTGTGGAGCCACTGTTCCAAGGTTCCTTGAGATGCGTGTGCACCCGCATTTTAGTGTAGTGTAGTCCCTGAGATGTCGCCCTCTTTGGTGCTGAGCAAGTCGCTGGAGGCAGTGTTATCACCCCCTGTACCAGGCAAGCAGCCTGACTGACGCCTGCAACGTCGCAAGACGATGATCAACAGCCAGAACGCCCCCTTTTGACTGTCTGGATGCTCTTTTTATCATCAAACACTCGCGTCGCGGCTTTTTAGGTGCGCGTTCGCATCTAGGCTGTAGATACCCAGATTTCGCCACCTGGACGTCTTGGTTACCCAGCCTCAGCTCTCTGCTCCTAGAAGACCATGCTGAGGAGCTTTTATCTCCAAGCAAGTCTCCACGACGGTCACCGTCTCTTCTTCTCGCAATTTAGATGCTGCAGAGTCCAAGCGGTTGGTTCCATTGTTATAGAGAATTCACAGATACAATGCTGCTGCTTTGATTGATGCTGGCGGTATGGCCCAACCATGCAGGATGACGCGACAGAGGTAAAGAGGTTGATTGGTGCAGAGTGGGAAGGGGAACGGGAACGAGGTCAAGTTTGGGCATACCCTTTGATTCAGAAAAGATTCTTTCGATACTGGAGCTTTGTCCGTCTTCCTACCACACAAGGTGCAGAGAAATCTATCCCATCTGTATATTGCGCGAGTCGCGTGGTGTTTACAACATTATCGATCGAGGTGTAACCTGTTGGGAAGGCAGAAGACAGTACAAGGGCGGCCCGTCAGTTCGCCAAATCGAGGCGTCGACGCTGGCGCAGAGTGGGAGGATGGATACAAAAGAATCGGAATACAGATAACAAGCGCCGCTAATACTTAAATACAGTTGAACTGCTGAGCGCGACGCAGCGTACTGTCTCGATAAGTGATGGGCGTTGATGGAGTGTCGTCGGATCAAAGAGAATGAAGAGAAGTCAGTTCCTGGGCGGTTTCGCAACTGGGAGAATGGAGCTGGACGTGTTTGCTAGGGCCCCATATTTCAGGCACAAACACTCAGTACAATCATGAGTCTGTAATATCAGACATGGCTCCACAATAGTCTCGAGCTTGCCCGTGCTGCCCTCATCAGCGGCTGCCCCTTGGAACCGGCGGGCCCAGCACCGTGGCACTTTCCATGTCCAATCGTGTCGGCGCTTGTATCGGTCCGTGCTTCCAGCTTGCGCGCCGTCGGGGAGCTTTCCAATCAGCGCTGGGTATTGGATCGTGGCCTCAAGTTGACATCAATCGATACAATTTCTTGTGTGCAATTCCGATCGGCCTACGAAGCTGTACCTGGGCTTACTTGAAAAGGCCAGCGTTTTCGATCTACTCTTTTCGATACAGACAGACCCGCTGTTGAATAGTGTCCTTCCACAACTCCTGAACCACACATACACATCCCACTATCACCGACTTGAGCTCTCAGACGCCCCGACGTCATCTGCCACTATGGCGACCAAGGGGAACTCTCTGCGCGATCGCCAAATAGGTTTGTGATATCCAGTGTTCAGAGCGCTGTTGAATCCTTGGCTAATACTTTTCCCAGCCTCGCTAAAGAAAATCCTCAACTTGAACGAGACCGTCGAATCGTCCGAAACCGACGAAGCCCATGCCAACGGTTTACTTGCCCCTGTTGCGCCTATCCTTGACTCCGATGGAAACCCTATCTGGAAAGTCCTGGTCTTTGACGACCTTGGCCGGGATGTAATCAGCAGTGTGATGCGCGTCAGCGACTTGCGGTCTATGGGTGTGACGATGCACATGTAAGTCGACAAGCGTGGTGAAATATATCAACACTAATGCCGACTGCGCAGGCACATTGGCGGCGCAAGACACCCCATTCCCGATGTTCCTGTCATTTACCTCCTCGAACCGAATGCGCAAAACCTCCAGGCCATCACTTCCGACTTACAAAAGGGTCTCTACACTCCTGCTTACATCAACTTCCTCTCCTCCCTCCCCCGTGTCCTTCTCGAAGACTTCGCTACACAAACAGCAACTGCTGGCACTTCCGAACATATCGCCCAGTTGTTCGACCAGTATTTGAATTTCATTGTCGCCGAGCCCGATTTGTTCAGCTTGGGCATGCAAAAGGAACACACATACTGGGCCCTAAACAGTGCAGCTACGAGCGATGAGGAACTTGACCGGGTAGTTGACAAGATCGTGAGCGGTCTCTTCAGTGTGGTTGCTACTATGGGTATGCTGGACATTTGATTCGTCGGTTCGGTATACTAATACGTTCTGCAGGAGTTATCCCCATTATTCGATGTCCCAAGGGCGCCGCTGCGGAAATGGTCGCCGCGCGACTTGACCGCAAGCTCCGAGACCATATCCTCAACTCCAAGGACAACCTCTTTTCAGGGCCACGACCGAATGCATCATCTGGCACTCACTCTTCCCGACCTGTTCTTATTCTTCTCGACCGAAACATTGACTTGATACCCATGCTGTCCCATTCTTGGACATATCAGAGCTTGGTGCACGATGTTCTCAACATGAAGCTTAATCGGATCACCATTGAAAGCCCTGCAGAGGAAGGAAACCCGGCAAAGGGACCAACAAAGAAGGGATATGATTTGACTACGAACGACTTCTTCTGGGCAAAGAATGCTGGCAGTCCTTTCCCTCAAGTGGCGGAGGACATCGATGCTGAATTGACCAAATATAAGGAGGACACAGCTGCAATTACAAAGAAGACTGGTGTTACGGATCTCGAGGACCTGCAAACTGATACCAGCGCGAGCGCCCAGCATCTTAAAGCCGCGATTACGTTACTTCCTGAAATGAGAGAGCGCAAGGGCATTCTTGATATGCATATGAATATCCTTGCAGCTTTGTTAACAGGCATCAAGGACCGCCAACTTGACAATTACTTTCAACTCGAGGAAAATGTTGTAAAGCAAACCAAGGCCCAAATCATGGAGATTATCGAGGACAACAACAAGGGTACGGAACCTGTCGACAAGCTGCGATTGTTCATCATCTGGTTCTTGAGCACTGAACAGGAAGTCAACCGACAAGAATTTGAAGGTTTTGAGAAGGCTCTCTCAGAAGCAGGCGCAGATGTGTCATGTCTGCCTTATGTTCGACAGTACGACTCCAATTCCATACCTCAAAACGCACTCACTAACTATAATAGGGTTCGCGCAACTACCAAGATGACACAACTTACAACCATCAACAGTGCAGCTCAGCCAGCCCAATCCTCAGATCTCTTCGGGCGGTTCTCCTCAATGTCATCCCGTCTCACTGACCGCCTCAAAGAATCAGGGGTTCCCACCGGTCTGTCATCCAACTTTGAGAGTCTCATTAGTGGTGTCAAGAACTTCCTTCCTGCCGATCGTGACTTCACTGTTACCAAGATTGTCGAATCGATCATGGATCCCTCTTCAGCCTCATCTTCTGCTATCGCTAAGACTGAGCACTACCTTTACTACGATCCTCGGTCTGCCAACGCACGAGGTACCATGCCTCCCCCTAGTGCTATGCGATCTGGCGGCGGAACCAACACACCCGGCGGCATGCCTGGGTCACAAGTGCCTGGGCAGACTGCTAGCTTTGGTCAAAGACGGCAAGGCTTTAGCGAGGCAGTTGTATTCACAGTGGGCGGCGGTAGCATGGACGAGTACGGTAACCTGCAGGAGTGGGTGAGCCGAGCTGGAGGGGACAGAGTCAAGAAGAGAGTTGTTTATGGCAGTACCGAAATGGTCAATGCCGCGGATTTCATCAAGGAAGAACTGGACACATTAGGAAAGGAGGTGGCATCGTGATGCTCGTAGGATGATCAATAGATTAATAGGATTTGTGGGCTACGACAGCTGAAGAAAGAAGTAAAGCCTATCCGCGCGTCCCCGTTCTCAGAGCTTTTCGAACAATCACATCCAGTACACATGATCATAAACATCCATGTCAATCGTTATGAATCACTAATAAACCTTAGATACATTGACGTTGCCGATTAACAATCGTGCTCGGAAGATATTTGAACCGACCTACTCTGGGGCTACCGCGCAGGACGTGCCTGAGCTACTGTAAGGTACGTACCGACCTAATCTGAGCCGCTGCCCGGAGAACAACACCACTGGGTGAGTTTGAACTTGGTTGCGCAAGGCCCCCAAACCAACAAATCTTATTGGCAAAATCCTGCCCTTGCCGTGCCAAACTTGCATTACTTCCATTCTTTCAAACATCGCGAGCATCACCAATTCAAGTCTTATCATCAACACTACACGCTCAATTATCAACCACATCGAATCTCTTCGCAATCCGTCGCGTTTCATTGAAGATATCTAACCTCGATCGCGTGTCGATAACAGCCTCCCTCGAGATGGACGAGTCTCCTGTTAAGATCGAGGGCGCCACTCGCCATCGCGCTGGCTACAAGTCATGGAAGAAGAAGTACAGGAAGATGCGCATTGTGTTCGATCAGAAGATGCACGATGGCGAGGAGCTACACAAGCAAGAGGACAAGGCCGCGGCGCTGGTCAAGCGCTTGGCTGTAGAGAACGAGTACGCCATTTGCCAAAACCTGCCTACGCAAAATTACTGACAGATCATCCGATAGCCGCCTTTTAGACTTACTACTCGAAATTAACAACTCTCCTCAGATTCCTCCAGAGAAACAGGTCGACGTATCCCTCGAACCTCCGTCCGACCCCAAAGCGCCTGTCCTGCCCCTGGATCATGAGCATGAGCTACACAAAGATACACCCAAGAAGAAGCTGGAAGATCTTATCAGCAGCGTACCGCACTCATCATACAGCAATGCTAAGGAGACACTACCACAAATCGTCAATGAGTTGAAGGCTCCAGCAGGCGAGGCATATCCTGCCGATTTTCTATCCGCCGATGACATCGACAACTACATCTACGAAATTGACATGGCCCTCGATCCAGACACACATCACCTCCCCACGCTTGCTCCTCGCGCCCACCCTGGCAATCACCAACCTTCACATCCACATCTCAAGAACCCTACCAGCGTAACAAACTGGCTGCGTAAACACGCCCCCAAGATATTCCTCCAGGATGGCGAGGCGCACGGCGACGCAGACGATGGTGAGGGTGGCCATACCGGGGGGCGCAAGACGCGCGGGTCTCGAGGTGAACGTGGTGGACGGGCAAGCACAAGAGGCAAGCGTGTCAGCATGGCTGCTCGGGCAACTGCAACAGCAGATCGCGATATAGATGCCAGTATGGACGAGGACCAAGAATTTGCCTCGACACCCATTAGCCGCGGCAAGCGCAAGAGAAACGCTGAAGACGACACGGGTTACAAGCCCCGAGGCTCATCAACGAGACCAACAAAGAAGAAGCGCAAGAGCGAAGCAGAAGGAACGCCCACCGTGCGCAAGTCCAAAAAGGACAAGGACATTCCTGCAGCCCATGCTGATTAGTTCCCTGTCATGTCCAGGGTATATCCGTTGTATAGTTTTGCTCCATGAGCAGTGCTTCTCCTGAAGGGAGAATAACCGGTCAGCTGTATGATTCAAGCTCACCACATGTATTACTATCGAACTCAAGAACGAAATGCAACGGACAGAATCCGTATGTACACAACATCCTCGGCATCAAAATACCATGCCTCCACAACCGCGGTGTTTCTTCCGGTCAACTGAGGCCATCTCAATCGGGACAACCCGGGCCTACGGGCGTTTTTCCCCCCATCATCATCAGCTCTTTCTAGCCCTTTGTACGATCCGTCTCCTTACATGTACACGTATGGACTCAAGCCGAGGCATTCCCCAGTGTGGAGACGCATACATACGCTGAAGCCAGGGGGTGTATATTTGGGTTCCATGGGAAGGGGGAAATGGGAAACAGGGAGTTTGTTTTGCTATTGTCATTTTTTCTTTTTCTTAAACAGGAAATTATGTTGGGAGATTGGATGTCGGTTACGCTAGCTACGGACAACTACCGAGGGTTGACAGCATGCAAATATGAGAAAAGAGGCGTTTGCAGCTGCATCTGGAAGAGCAGCTGTGTATTTGACGTACCGTACATGTGAGAGAAGGTGTAGGGACAAGTATCGAGGTCCAATAGATTTGCTCTACGCTAGCATCAAGTTTAATGTTATGACTCTTCGACCTATTGCTCCGCAAATAAGGTGGACTAGGAGAAATGTGCTACAGGGAACAAGTAGTCACAAAGTCAGTGGCCAGGGGAGTGCTCGGTGAAGAAAACTATAAAGCAGGGCTGGGTATCCTATCTTGTCTATGTGCTAGGAACAAGCAAGAAGCTTATATCTACATGGTGTCTGCTTTCCTGTCTGTACTTGACAGGATGTATCATAGTGCCTCCTCTTTGAGATCTTTGCTTTCACATATTCGGAAACCCAACATCCTTTCCAACTACAATGACGATGGAGGAATGCTCTTCATAACTCGTTAGCCCACTGCATGTGTCCTTGCAGCAGGTTCCGGTGCATGATTGCTCTTGACGACGCCAACTTCCTCCCTGTTGAGGAAATGGGTAGTCAGAAGACCCACAAGAGGTGACGCTCTGGGGATTCCCAAGACTGGAGTGAGATGCTATTCACGTTGTAACAGCATATTGGACGTCGATTCTTGAAGAGTTCATGAAAGAATGGTTACCCTTTGCATATGCGTAGGAGGCCATGAAACTTGAAACTTGAAGCGGAAGGTAGAGGGAATGGGGAGGCTGTGAGAGACGACAGATTGTCGAGATGTTTACAGCTTCTCCTTGAGGGTACTCTTGAGGCGGCGCTCCACAGCATCGAGGTACTCGTTGGTGGTGGCATAGTCCTTACGCTCAGACTTGCCAGTGGCAAGGGCAAGGTCCTTGGTCATGATACCGTCAATATCGACAGTGTCGATGCAGGCCCTCTCAAGGCTCTCAGCAAAGGCAACAACGTCGGGGGTGTCGTCAAGCTTGCCACGCTGGATAAGACCACGAGTCCAGGCGAAGATGGAAGCGATAGGGTTGGTGGAGGTCTCGTTGCCCTTCTGGTGCTCGCGGTAGTGGCGAGTGACATTTCCGTGGGC